>JANSTS010007715.1:7345-18383 GCA_026546915.1 Sylvicola fuscatus | reverse complement strand
GAAAGCTCATAGTGACAGTCAAAGGAATGCAAACTGTAAATTTTCGGAATGTCACAATTTCTTCAGTCAAATCTCAGATGTTTTCAGTATTTTAATATTGTGATTTTTTTTTGTGAAACAATACCGGAAAATAAACTTTTAAATCAATTTATTGTTTAGAATCAAAATGCCGTACCTTAAAAGTTTTATATTCCCAGATATGCCACCTGACATAGCGGAGCTCTTCCTCAAGGAGGACAAGCAAATAATTGTGGTTGGTGTACTGGGCAAATCATCTCATACCCACTGCAATAAGATGGCTGGATTGGAAGTGCTGGACAAATATCCAATTTTATCGGCTAATGTCGACAGCTGCAAAGAAGGTCGAATGACTTTCCACTTCGAGAAGAATGGCAACATTTTGTACATTCACTTTGAGACATCATTTGACACTGTTGTCATGGAACAGATGCTGGACGAATTCTCCAAAAGTGACAACACTACTGAGTTCGATTTCATCTCATTCAATAGCTACATTCGAACAAGATTCGCTAGGATTTTACTATTTGCCATTCAGGTGTGTCATCTGATTGTGTTGGTAGAAACTGGACAGTCATTTGATGCTTCATATTTGTCGATATTCAGTTCGTTGAAGTTGATTAGAGAAAAGTATGTTCTGAAGTTTTTGCCAAAGTTGGTAAAGAACTCAAACGTTGGCTCATTGATGGGCAAAGATGGACGTTTATGTTCCCCAAGGTTCATCTTCTTTTTTGAGAAATTCAGAAAGCAATATGGTAATGTTTTATTGTTGTTTATAACGAATTGTTATTAAAATTGGTTATTTATTTTAGCTGAAAACTCAGAACAACTTCAAAAACTGGAATTTGAATTGGAAGACACCATCTACAAGATGCTGCGAACAGAATTTGTGATAACCAACAACAGCTCAATGTCGCTGTTCTCTATTCCCCGAAACAAACGGTTTGTTTATGTGAACAGAGAAAAGGATATTCATGCAAATCCTTTTTTGAAGTCATTTAAACAATTAAACAAAAATATGGAAAGGTCAAGGGATGAAAATATAGACGATCTGGATGAGATTAGGCCATTTAAGGGATTCGCAAAACCATTTAAATGGTATGCAAATGAAAATGGCACGTTTGATGAAGACTTTTTTGGTAATGAATCTTTTGATGATGAGGATGAGATCAATGATGGTTCAAGAACCAAACCCATTCGACGGACTTTGTTAAAATTGCTTCAGGAACATGTCAAGGAAGCTATAACTGTTGGATTTGATGATAGTATGGCTAAATTTAAAGGGAAAAGTCATTTCGTGGTAAATTCTGGACTGGAATTTTTAAGGAAATTAATTCAAAGATTTTTTATTTCAGATACCATCTGCAAAATCCTGGTATGAAATGTTTAAATTGCTGCACCGTATTTTTATTGTCAATCCGGACAATCCAGACTTTGAGCCAAATGACCCTGATTATGTATAAAAATAACAATTTAATGTTATTTCAATCTTTAAAACAATAATTTGTTTCAGAAATCATATTTGGATAACTTTCATAAGCTTATGGACGTCGATGAAAGGTAAACTTCCAAATATTTTATTTAAACGATTCCCACAATCTTTTTATAAACATTTACAGATTTTTCGCCAAAAGCTGTGAACACGCTTTGGAAGTTGGCCTAAGCACCTACAATGCCATATTACCACGTCACTACAGCCGCGCTGACCACGAACACCGGCTAGCGCAAGCCATCGAGATCTACGAGCAGTACTCACGTGGCCCAAAAGTCGAGATATTCCGTAAACAACTTACAGAAGAATGCGAATCGATATGGACTGGTGGCCGCCAGCAATGCGAGGCGCTCAGTTTGCGTGGAAATCCGTGCGTCCAAAACGGATGCGAGGATGACTCCTCACACAACAGTGAGGTTATGTTTGTGTCAACGTGTAACTGTGGACGCATTCAAGGAGGACGACAGGATCCGTATTTTATTAAATCCGCCAATTATGATTTTTACGTTTCATTGGCACAGACCTGTGGCCATTGCCTGAAAGTAGAATCCATTGAATTTCCCACATTTCAGCCGTCTATTAATGATTATCGTCCAGCCCAAGTGCGAGAAAATAATAAAATTCTGGAGGAGGATGAAAGTGATGCAATTCAAACGGATACTAAAACGCAAGAAGAAGACAATATGGAATTGGAACAGGATAATTCGTTGCATTCCACGCAGGAGAACTTAAGTCTTGACACACTTCCTGATGAGGAGGAAGATGTAGAGAAGCAAAAGAAATTCCCGTTGAACGAAAACGAGGAAGATGAGGAAAATCTAAATGAAATAGTTATTAAAGTTGGTAACCAGAAAAAAACTGTCTCCAAATCAATGCAGCGATTGCACTCGACAACTGAGTATTTGCCTGGAATGATGCAAATCGAAAGTCCGCAAAGTCTGCTGCCACGTTTCCCTAGTTGGTCACTCGTTTGTATTGGGCCCAGCTCAATATACAGCCACAATCAAGGATTGCCGGAACATATTCAAGGTGGATTTTTGGCAGGGGCCAATTTTCTTCTACCTTGGGATGTGCAAGTTCGTCTAGAGCATGCAGCCAGCACCTGGCAGGCGGCGTACGAGCGCAAGCCGTATCATCGCAAGAAGACTAACCAACATCAGGTGTCGCGAGCTGACGGTCAAGTATTTTCGTTGAAAATCTTTGTTGGATGTGAATACGAATGTCCATTTGGACATCGTTTCATTATGAGCGGTCCTGATAAAGTGCTGCGTTCATCTGGTAAGCTTCAATTTAATTTATTATTAGATTAATTAATCTATAGAAAACCATTTAACAGCTCGCGATAGTGGAAGTAAAATAGTGTTCAACGATATGCCGCTGTATTTTCCGTGTCCATGTCGAAATACGAAGCCAAGAGTGGCCCAATTAATGCGAGTTCATGTTATCACACCAAAAGCGCCAGTTAATGTGATTTTGGATCCAAAGGTGCGCATCAACGACAAGTCAAACAACTACACATTTGTCACTGGTTTGCCTGAACCGCCCAAATTGACGCAAAGTGCCTACTGGATTCTGAGGTTCCCGTATGTGTATCAAGGTGATGATGGCGCCCTTCCACCCCCGCAGGAGATAAGTGTTGGCTCAGCGATGATATTTGGAAATTTGGCAGCTGGAATGTTCGGTATTAAGGAGACAGAGACTTGTTCATCTTCATCAGCTTCATAAATTGTTGGAATATGCCAACGACCACGAGACGTCACTGAATAAAGTTCATTTGGATCATGAAATCGATTTTTATTTACTATAAACAATTAAATGAGTCAGTTGGATCCCTATATTTAAAAGTACGTCACATCAAGGAAACCCTGCTGACAAAATGCATTTGTCGCTATCCCATCAAGTGTTAAATCATCAAATAAATAATGACTTCATGCATTTGTGTCAATACTTAAATCAAACAAATATTTTATGTTGTAAACATATATTCATGCAGATAAGATCACCAGTGAACGTGCGGTTCACAACAAAAGCCGCGAGAAAAGGTCAAACTGAAATCTAAAGTTGCGTTGCATCCAATAATTGTGTTTGTATGGCGGTCATTCGTTAGTTGACCATCCAACCGATTTGAGGCTCAGTTCCGTTATTCTTTGCACAATTTTAGTTTTGTGAAAAATGTTAAGGTAATTTCAGAATTTCAAGCATTTCCCATCTGAATCGAGACGAATCCCTTCTGTAGTCACATCACATCTGCAACAAAAACGGCCCTGATCTTCAGTGCAGCGTGTTCTTTGGTGCCAGCCGTAATTCTCACATGTTTCACTGTCCAAATATGGAGCAAAATAACCCACCGCATTCTGACAATGAAGTATCCGCATCTGGAGATTTCACAGTGTGCCTCAGTGCGCAGTGTTTTGGATACGACGCGAAATGCAGGAGTAGTGATGGCTTTAGTTAAAGTGCACACAAATGATTGTCTCAATGTAGATGCAATCAAAGCAAAAATAATGGAACTTGTGGTGTTGAAAGAGAATAAAATGAATGTACTTTGTTTCCCGAAAGTCAGTAAAACGTTGGTATCGTGCTGGGGAAGGTATGCATGGACTAAAGACTCGTAAGTGGATGAGTTACTCATAAAATTCAATGTTTGATAGTTTTTTTGTGGCATGTTTAAGGTCATTTGACATAAACAACCACGTCATTTTGGCTCCATCAACATTTCGAGGAAGACAAATCAGTGACGCCACCATCCAGGAGTATGCCGGTGATGTAGCATCCAAATATATGGCTCCTAACATTCCTCCGTGGCAGATTCACGTTATTCCAGCCACAAATGTTGCTTCAATGTCTTCGGAGGCATCTTCTGGTGCAGTTACTGTCAGTTGATTTTTATCAATTTAGCTTTTCTCAATTCTTTACTTAAATTCTAGGATTATTACATGCTTCTGCGAATTCATCACCAACTTCTCGCAGAGGAGCCGTCACTTAAACTGGGCGACTTACTATTAATCTGTCAAAATAATGTGAAATCAACTGTGAGTAGCCCGCTAGAGAAAATCCTGCAACCTCCTGTTCATACATTTGACTTATACTCGCGCCTTATGGTTGGTCTTTGTAATCGCTGGAATGAATTCATCTACGAGTTTGATAAACATGATGGATCAGATAGTGAAAAGGTGGGTGCAGTTAAGAATCTGTCGCAGCTTCTTTCAGTGATACTCATTTCCGCTGTGACTGTGGCAAATGATTTTTTGAAAGGATTCCATGCTCTTCATGATGGTTCCGCAGCTAAATTACAATTCATAAAAAGTCTGTTGCATCGTGAAGTTGTAAAACGTAATCTCTCCTGGGACGTGGCTACTGATGCTGTGATGAATTCAATGAATCCTTTAAAGGCTCTGCCCAACATAACAAAAAAGGTTATCCGTGGGTGTTTAATGTCTATTCTCGTTTGGCCACCGCTCATCTACAATGAACTGATGGCATTCAGATGTTGCTTCTTCTTGGGACATGGTGGATATCCAAGCACCATGGTTGGCTTTCTTTATGAATATGTTCCACTAGTGTCTTCAGCAGCTGGCGAACTTCTTCAAATGGTTAAAACGGTTGTACAGTTACCAAGAAAATTGCTGGAATTGATATTGGAGAGTGACGGGGAAGAACATCCCTTAATAATGCCTTCCTTTGGTGGCAGAAAGATAATATCTTGGTCAAGGCCAGTAAGAGTTTCTAAAATCCGAAGGTTTGCTACGAAGTTCAATGTTTCAGAAAGTGAAGTTATGTTGGCTGCGATAGGCCCACCCTTAAAAGACAGCTTGGAATCCGTTGATTCAGTTTCACTTCCCAAACAAATAAACGTTAACTACAAATGCGTTCGAATTGATAAACTTATCGGCAAAGATTCAGGATCTTTTGATCTAGACGGTTTAGTTTGCCTAAAACTGCAACTCTTAAATTCAGCTGGAAGACAATTAATTCACATGCAACAGCAACTCAAACATGCAACTGATAACCAATTTGGCATCTTCATTCTGACACTTCTAAATACGAAAACTAACTGGCTGGCTCAAATGTTTCCTGCAATTTGGATAAAGATTCTAATCAATCACTTGTCAAAGAAATTCACAATAAGTGTAACTGAAGTTTTGGAAACGACATCATCCAGATGGACAAACTATTTAGGAGACTCCGTTGATGAATTTATTTACTTTGAACCGCTGCAATCAAAAATGTGTAAGAATATTCTAAAATTTTCACCTTTAAAGCTCTCATTAAATCTTAAATTGCAGGCACTTCAATAACCATCCAACGATTCGGGGGAAATATTCAGATGGGTGTCTCAACGGATGTCCAAATGACGCCATCTCACACAAAACTGACAAATATGTGGCATAACAATATTATTAATTGGATTCAATAAACTTATAAAAAATTATGTGTTTTTATTGATATTTTTGTGTTAAACATTTAGGCAAACTCATCCATTTGCGTGGCGCCATTGTCCTCGAATTCATACGGATCGCCCTTGAATTCACGCAGCAACTTTACCAACATGTTGTGTGCTGATACGTCGAATGGTTGTGCATTTTCTTTCTCCTCAAAAACAATAATCTTTAAAAAAAGGAAAACAATTTACTTTGAGCTGGATTTAAAAAGAGCGATTAAAACTAACCTCTTTTCCTTGAATGGCATTGGGGCCAGACGGCACTCCAATCACCTCTACCCAGCCATCCAGCGTTGAGTTGAGTGCCTCAGTCAGACTGATCTGCACATCTTTGCTGTCTGTTGTTTGCGCTTTCAGTGAACTTACACCTTCGTTGCTTTGGGCCTTAACAAGCAAACTTACGTTCTGACCAATGTAGTCCTTAAGGAGCGCACCATTTATTATTTGAAGAACCATTTCTTGTTGATTCTAGATAATATTAACTGGGAGATTTACTCTTTCGATCGCAGGAATATTCCAGATTGAGAAATACTAACAAACAATTCTAGTTTCAGTGAATTACAAAATTATGCCGCCAAAATTTTCTTTGACGTTTAGGAAAATAAAGACGTATGTCAAACAATTTTAAACTCACTAAAATGCACAGGGTGGTTACTAAAACTTAAACTTAAAAACATTGTTAATTATATCATGAACTCTACTAATAATTAAAAATTTATTTTCCCTATTTTATTTATAGTTAATGTAAATTTATTTGGAGTTTAGTCAAAATAAAACTTAAGTCGAAAAATGTTAGTAACTTTTTTCTCCCCCAACAAATTATCAAACAAATTCTAGTGTCACACAAACATGACAATTTGACGCACACGCAACAAAACAATAAACTCGTCCCGGAAAAATCAATTTTACCAGTTACAAAATTGTCTGCGAATATTTTAAATTAGAAAATTCTTTTAATATTGGAAAATATTTACTAAAGTTATTAGAAATTACCTCAATAAAATTATTAAGTGAATTATAGTTGAAGACAGTTAAAACCTCGCAATAAAATTCATCAAAAGAAAATGTGCAATTTTTCTGTAAGGGTAAACCGCAGCGAAATCGACAACAAAGGGTGCAATTCCGTGTAAATAAATATAGTGATTTTATTTATGTGCAGCTAATTGCGACATTTCAACACGTAAAAAGGTAATTTCCCTGCCGCCTAATTGCTAAATATGCCCACCCACCCTTAATTGAGAGGCGGCCTGAGCTCATTAAATATTTACGTAAACACAAGTGGCTACTTCCTTTGGCAAGTGTCATCGCGCATTTTTCTCGCCGGATTTAGTGATGTACAAAAACAAAGAATGATTTTGCCAAAAAGTGCATCATTAATCAATTGCATGAGCAGTTTTTTTGCTGCTCTTCAGCATGGTGGAAACATGAGACTAATTCGTTGGCCAGCGATTATTGGCAAAGCCGCCAACGCTCAACCACTGAGCGTATCAATTCACCTACGATGGCGTGAATGTACGTGCGCAAGTAAAAAGAAAATAGGGAAAAGCTAGAACATATGGAATGCGGAAAATTTACGATCGCACGAAGTTCAGCGACCTTGCCGACAGGGTTGTGAATTCAATTCAATTAGAACGATTTGGTATTGAATTACAATGACTTTTCTTGTTTATTATTGTTCTATTTCTTATTAGATTCTCTTTCTTGTGTAAAAAATAATTTAATTTTATTATACAGCTGTCTCAAAGAAACCATGGACAATTCATTTTCCCACGACAAAACAACGCTGGACCTGGCAAAGCGAGGCCTAAAGAAGGTGCCGAAACAGGAGGACGCCCAAAATGTGCGTGTCCTTATTTTAAATGAGAATGAACTGCAGAAAATCGACAACATTGACTCCTACTTGAAGATTGAAAAGGTAAGTACATTGTTTTCCTAAATGTTTGTCGGTAATTCCTATAAATTATTTTTTTTCAGCTTTCACTGTGCCGCAATCAGCTGTTGCGAATGTATGGCGTCTGCCGTCTTCATTGTTTGCGCGATTTAAATCTTTCCTTCAATGGTATCTTGACCATTGAAGGCCTTAAAGAGCTAGTGCATCTTACTCATTTAAATCTGGAGGGAAACAGCATTAAAACCATTGAACATTTAAATACTAATTTAAAGCTGGAAAGCTTGAATTTAAATGAAAATTGTATTGCGAATGTTGGTGATGTGTCCTTTTTGAAATGTCTAAAGGTATGTTTTTCCATTTTTTTTTTTGTTCAAATAGCAAAACAGAACTTTTCCTGCCTCCTGGAAATGTAAAATGCAAGAAATGGGCGTTGATTTATGCTTCAATTTGTTGCAGGAGCTACATCTTTTTGGCAATCGTCTTACTCATTTACGGCAGTGCGACAAGTACCTGCCAACATCACTTGAGACATTAAACATAGCCAAGAATAATATCGCCGATTTGAATGAAATATGCACACTTTCGCATTTGGTTAATCTGCGCAGCATTGCCATAGTAGAAAATCCTTGTGTTCAGATGACTGGCGGCAATTCAATGTGAGTTTATGCTTTCTTTATGTTGTGAATACAAAATTGATCTGATTGATACCAAACACGCGATTCACATTTGGCCTAAATGTATAAATTATTGATAATCCGCTTTTTCTGCCGTTATCAATCGATAAAATTTGCATAATTAAATTTGCCAAACACTTCGACGTTTCAATTTTGCTGTAATTGTTGAAGTGACCACTGTTAGGCATTCATTTATATTATTATTATGATTTCTTGTTTACTCAATATGTTCCCCAAAAAGTGGATTTGACTATCGCCCATTTGTGCTCAACTGGTGCATGAGCCTTAAAGTGATTGACGGCTACGTTGTGAATCCTATTGAGAGTCTAAAAGCGGAGTGGCTGTACAGTCAAGGTCGTGGACGTCAATTTCGTGTTGGTGACCAACTGGGTTTGTCACGATATCTGAGCCAAAGCTGTCCTCTGTCCGGTGAGACTTTAGAGAGCGAGAACGAGCGTAAACTGCGTTTGATCCTGAGCAAGGCACAACAGCACCAGCGGCAGCTACAAGAGGAAATATCGTCAGGCACTGAAACTAATCAAAGTTCGACGAACAATTCCCCATCTGGAAGAAGAAAGGGTGCAACTGCTTCTGCGGGACAGACAAGTCGTATCCAGTCACCCAGATGTAAGTCTGACAGTTTATTTTTTTTTTTTACTTTTTCCTGAATTTATTTTAATTTCAGTTTCACGCTTTGGAGTTCGCCAAGGATCCCCAGAACAAATGTCAAACAGTTATCATGGAAACATTTCGCCGCTATTAAACTCTTCATCGTCCAATGATAACCAAATACAAATGACGACATCCTTGATTGACAACATGAAATCTGATTCAATAATGACGCAGAGTCTTGATCCAACGATCCTTAATGTTACTGCCAATAATCACATCAACAACAATAAGTTGCAGGAAATGAAAAATCAGCTAAATGGTAAATGGTTAAAAGATTCCTCAAAAAATTAAATAACAAAATAAATTTGATTTTAGCTGCTTCCAAAATGTGTCCAGTACCAGAATCGTTAATGAGTCCTGATTGTCCACCGATTGCGACTCCACCATCGCAGATTCATCGTGCACAAAATAACCACCTAACTCAGCAACAGTTGAATCACCAAAAACAGCAAAGCGCCAACAATCACGCCAAGAAAGAGACATCAAAGATGCAGAATCAAAATTCATCGCCGAAAATGTCACGAAATAGCCCACATCTGAAACGACATACCGAACGATCGCCCGTTTTGAGTCCTCGCCGTCAGCCGCTCAATAACAGCAGTCACCATCGCGCTGAATCGCCACTTAACAAGAAGCAGAGCTCACCGTCGCCCGCCGATGCTGGAGGTGGCAGCCTTTTGAGCTCAGATGACGATAGTGATCACATCAATGTAGATAAATTGAAATCTGTCCATAATGTGGCCGCAAGGTATTTTTAAAATGAGTTTTTGACAACCATAAATTAAAACAAATTCCCCATTTAGGTATCAACAAAAACAACAAAAAGTAAATCAAATGCGAAACAATAAATTCGAGTCCCTTGACATGGTCGCCCAAGCCACTCATTCAGCTATTGTAATCCAGAAGATATGGCGAGGTTATGCGTCTCGCAAGAAGGCACAATTCATCGCCGAACGGCTGCAGAAACAAAGAACTCAGGAATACATAACGTAAAGAAAATTGTTTTTCATCTAATTTAAAAGACTTGAAATCGAATTTTTTTTGCTAGAAAACTCGCTAAAGACATGGAACTGACCAAAGCTGATCTCGACAACGAGAAGAAAATTCAGCAGCTCCAAATGCAGGCCATCAATGCTTTGTGGAAGAAATTCAACGAAAAAAGTGACACAGTCGACGTAGCACCAGCCATACCCACAACTTCAGTGCAAGATCTCGCCCAAAACATCACAATTCTCTCCGACCAGGTGAAACAACTGCAATCGTCGATGCGTGACGTTCTCGCATGCATGAATATGTTTTGCAATTTGCCGGCCAACCAAGAGATGAAATCTTCTCAAATGCGCGAAAGTAATTGCACACAGACAGAAATAGTCGCCGTCCACACTCCAATGGGTGAGAACGGTACAGCGACATTCCCGTTTGCGGCGGCGGCGGCGGCAAATAAAGTGCAACGACCGTCCACACTGCCATTGGATCCATCCGAACGGTCGGAGTCCGAGGCGGTGGAGGCGTTGGAGTACGAGGGAAAAGTGGTGGAAATGTCACTGCCAAAGAGTTCAGAGACGTCGCCTCGTGAATTTGAGGGTGATGACGCCAAGAACAAGGAGATGATCATTCAGAATAAACAGAATTAACCGGCACTGAGGTTGCTTTCGTTTGATGACGTCGTCGTGTCGGATGAGTGCATTATTTTGAAGCTAAGTGCGGCTACTAATACGGACTTTTTTGGTTAAGTGAAAAGATTTTTTACGAAAAATAAAAGACAAGAAATTAATAAGTAAGTGAACGACGACGTCTTAATGGATCGGGAATGTGTTTTGACGCTTTTGTGTGCTTCGGTAAATTATTAT
>JANSTS010007704.1:39811-52767 GCA_026546915.1 Sylvicola fuscatus | reverse complement strand
AATCCACATTTACCCTGAAATACGTGTACTGAACGCTGGGACGCGGAACAAATGGATTTAAGAAATGGGCATCCGCGAAAATACAAAGGAAATAATCGTTGTGAATTTTTTTTCACTGAAGATATTTCCATTTGTGGTCGTCAAGTTGTTGCTGTATGTAACGACGCGCTGATGCGTTTCCTTTTCGTCTTGTCTATTCGTAACAATTTTACATAATTTCCCCTTTAAGCCACACAGATGTATGTCTTGATTCATGAATATATTTTAAAGTCGTCTTCGCCATACCGTTATGAACCACCCACACTAAAGAAAGTGCGAGTGCGTCTTTTCTGTTGTTTTTGCACACTCGATAATTTGGTCCTTTCTAAAGCGTCCTTCCCTCGTTTCGCTTCTTTTGTCAGTTAGCTGTAGAATATATAAGCGGACTAAAAAAAAGTGAATAGGAAAAATATTACCACAATTTTTCTCGTACTATCTTGTCGGTTTATTTCTTGTTTTGAGCAAATTAAATTTTCGTTTTTCGTCTCAATTCGCTATGGAACATACCACCAGCTCCCGTCCTCATGCGTTAACATTTGGATATTTCTTCCATTTTTTCTGTTTTGTGGATGATTTGACGGAATTCCTTCCAGTTCTATTTTTCTCTAGTTTCGTGTATTTTCTATATGTATGTATATTTAGCTGGTTAGTATTTTCTCCATATCTTTAGCCTTTGTTGTTTTGTTTTATTGCTCAGTCGTGAGAGAATCTTACATGAAGCGTGAACAACATTTCGCTATATTATTGTTGTGTGAATGGAAGGCTGACTAAATGTGGATGAAAATGTGAGTAGCTATGAATGTAGGATTGGGTAAAATGTATGTTAACAAAAAAAAAAACGATAAGCGTACAGAGGAAATCGGTTTGTCCATTCAGGGACTGTTAAACAGATGAGCTTAGCTTATAACCCAAATTAGGGATGGGGATGAATTGTTGTTTCATTGGATGAACCATTCATACACTTGGTCAATTTAACCTGCTCAAATCGAAACTAACATTCTACATAATTCTCTTTACATACATTTGATGAGTGGAAGATTTAGTCTAGTTGGAATACAAATTTAAATTATTTACCATCGTAAATTATAGACCAAAAGCACTCAATTTTAATTCGATTAAAATACATGTTGGTATCTTCATATAATGATTTTTAATTGAAATGTTAATTTCATATTTGCGTAACAATCACCATACCACGATTTCTCGGTATCATATGTTCAACAGTTTAAAATGACATTAAGTGACCAATTCATGATAATCCGAAATGGAAACATCGTTATTAAAACATGGCGACCGAATCGAGTAATTAAACATGCACACATGTTCAAAGGACACGTACTAAAATCATATGCAGATACATACAGAATATGGCCACAATGTTTGATTTGATTACCAAAAAATTAACTTTAAAAACTTTAAACAAAAATTAACCTTTAAAATTCATTAAAAACAAATTAAACCGATTCCAATTGAGGAGTGATTCAGTGTAAATTTACTTTGTAATTTTATGATTAAATAGCAATTAAGGACATACCTCTCGCATTCAATTTGTTTTCAGTATTTTGCTCGTCCATTATTTACATAAATTGCGAAAATTGTTTTTCGCGCATGCAGGCGCGTTTTTTTCCTGATTTTCATTTGCATTTATTATATTGTACATAACAATTAATTTCGAACAATCGTCTCACGCTCTCCATGATTTAATGAAATTCGTTTTAAAATATTATATTTTATTGTATTGTTTGTTGATTTTGTTCATAAAATATTACAAACTTGAAGTAACAATATTTATTTTAATTAGCAAGTCTGTTGTGTCACATGAATAATGAAATATTTAATTTTTAGTAATCAAATGGAGGGTTTCGATTTGGTTATTTCAAATAATGGGCAACACAAAATTAGTGAAATTGAATTTTAGCCATAAAATAGTAAAATTTACGCCCCATTATGTACTAACTGTTTGAAATGTTAAAAACAACCGCATCAACAATTTTGAATATCATAAATATATTTTAGTCTATGAACCGTCATAAATTTCACTCAAATTTAGTCGCAATACGTTTTGTGCTGGGAGGGGTTGCATTTCAGGTTAGCCACACTCGTAAATGAACAGCGAAATCATTTCACATAATCTTTACACACATCCCCCCGCTGTGGTGGCATCCAGCCAGCCAGCTTTTCAGCTCCCCTATGTTATCGTATAAATGCGTTTGCGATCGCTTCAGGATATGGGAATATAAATGTTTATGGATAATGATTGCTATTAGTTTTTACGATAATTGACATGGATATACCTTTTATTTTTATGCCACACTCTGCCCGACGAAATGAGGAATGGATACGGCCTACCGTACAAAGTTTACCAGCGCAATTAACGATTTTTCGGTCTTCCATGACATTTAGACAGATTTTCTGCTGACGCTTTTAAGGAACGTCCTTGACATATTAACCCTAGACATGATGTAGTTTTTGTTATTCTGTTAATGTGTGCACCTAGGACAACTAGTTTAGAGATTGTGGAATGTGGAGGCTCGTCTGTTTTAGCTTTACGACCCTGTGCGGCCATTAAGGGAGAACTCTTCAAATATATAAAAAGGACGCACTGTCAGCCACATATGTGCAGATGTGGCAGTTATTGACACGTTTTAATAGAAATGCAAACGTTTAGATTGTTGCGCAATAAAGCGCCTTTGAGAATGATTCGTTTATTGTCTGTTACTGACGTGTTTTGGAATTGGAGTTTGCCTTCGTTCTGTATGTTCATTATCCCTTAAATATATTTGAAATGATGTTTTACACAGATTTTCTTATCTAAAATGAAATTTGTGTAAAAAAAATACATTCCCGCATATATGATTCTTATCATACAAAAACTCGTACCATTCTCCATGAAAGAAGAAAGCAAAAATGTTGTTAATTAGAAACCATTTCGATACTGTAACTTTTCAAAACTCAATCCTGTAGCATGACTCCCACATTCTAATTCCGATAATATCTTTATATTGGTTTTCGCTTTCGTTTTATGCGACATTATATCCCATTTGTAAGACAATCTTAACTTATTTACCTAATTCACAACCACCCCTTCACCTCATGACGATTTTTCTTTTGCGATACACAATCCAAGCGTGTGCATATGCTTTTATTTTACCTTGAATTTTGCGTTATACACGAGTCGGTTCGCTTTTCTCGTTTGTATGCCACGAATGAGCGGAAAATATCATCTACTTAGCAAAACAGGCGACTGCAAAGGATACACACCAACAACAACAAAAAAACAGCAGTCACGACTCACTAAATATATGTGGCGGGCTAAAAAGGAATCGAAAAGAGAAAATTAGACACGAACCTTTTTAACGAAAAATCAATCCGAAAATCCTAATCCCCTAAATATCACATATCATTACAAACGATCACCACCCTCGACTGCTTTGGCCGTATTGGATTCATGTCAATCGCATACTCGTTCACCTAAACGGTGAAAACGAAACGGCGACACGTTGGGTAATACGATATTTGGGACTTTTTGGTGCAAAAATGGCATTGAGTATTTTTTTTTCGGTATGACAAATTTTTGTTGACAAATGTTGTTTATTATCGATCATTAAACAAAGGTTGTTATGCTTGTAGTATTTAAGAATAAATTTATTCCTTTATGAATTGCCTTGACATTGTCTCCTTTATACCTTCATTTAACTTTACATCAATATTCTCAAGAATTCATGACCTTTATCCTGTCAGAAATAATTGTATGCAAAACGAGACGTTGAGTTTCCCATCCTTTTATTGCATCTAGTCTAAAACGCCTTCATCACGCCCACAGCTGCCACTATTTGTCTTCTTGACAGCATGGAAAAATGTATATAACTTTTATAATAACCATAATACTCTCATCCCAGTTGAACCATTGACTTCGTGTTGTTCCTCATGTCTTCATATCCATTGGATTGCCTGTTTTTTGTGCTATTCACAGTTGCTTCCATTCGCCCTATTATTAAATCTGTAGCTACAGCGGTGACACCTATTACAAGTGTCGTCTCCATTCTGTACATAGCACGGACGTTTCTTAAAGATTCACGCACTCATTCAAAGAGATATTCGCTTTAATACATCCTTTTGTCTAACTTTGCAATTTATATATTCGTACATATGTATAAGACGGCGAAAAGAAAAACAGCTTTGCAAATAAGAGAATGAAAAACTGGAGAAACGTGGATGCGTTGGCCATTATATTTTGTAACTCTACTCGTCTTTTCGTCGTTTTGTGCCATTTTTTTGTTGTTGTTGTTGTTGATTCCAAATCCCAATTGCCCCTTTTCTTCACGCGCATTTTGGTTTATTTTATCCGTCCCTTTTCCTTTTGTCGTTGCGCCATCAAGCCGGCAGGGTTATTTATCCGCATACAACGCGTAATGCTGATCCTGTACCTATGGCATTCGTGTCGTTTTTGGGCGTTTGCTCTAACATTTTTATGTGGCCACGTGTTGTCATAAAGGCCAGCTGATTTTTAGCGTTTTGCTTGATACGAGCCTTTGCAGCTAAAGTGGGATTTTTCGCATTTCGTTGCCCTAGATTCGAACTTTTAAAAGGTTTTTGTTTAAAAATGAACTTACGTTTTTACCATTTGTAGTCCACTAGAAAGTGACTTTATTCTCATTAATGTACTTACTTGCTAATTACATTGTATAGTTAATGATTTCAAATGGTCATCTTGCCAATATATTGGTTTTCATGTTCAGAATGTATAAGAGCATCGATTCATGGTATAATCAATTATTTACAGTTCAATACTTTGATAAAGTCGCATTAGGGTATATTTATAATTATATTGATTAAAATGCATTTTCCACTCCAAGGCGTTCCAAACAGAAAATGTTTTTTTTTTTAAATTGATTAATGTAAGCCCTATATTCTAAAGGGCATAAGAACATTGTTAACAATTATATTTAAAATACGATTTTAAGGTAATAACTATTCTTTTTTTTTGCAGATTATGTTCGATAAAACTGTTGACATTCCAGTTGGTAAGTTTTTCGTTATAAATTTTTCCTATTTTTACAAAATATTCGACAAATTGTAAATGTGTACAACAGTTTCGATAAAAAAAAGGTTAGAAAAGCAACATTTTCTTATTGACTTCCATGTAAGATGAAGCACAGAAAAGAATGATTTACTGAAGCACGATGCTGCTGCAAATTGAAGCGCAGCAGTATTGAATAACTATGGCGCACACAAAAGTGATTTATTTGCAAAAAATAACCCATTAAAAATATTTTCCCCGAATGGTAATAAATATTCCCGTGTGTGATATTTATCTCCACCCACATGCCATTTTTTTCAGCTATAAAAACATATATATTTGATTTTTGTCGCACAAAATTGAACGATATTAAACCATTCAGTCATTTATTGTGACATATGACTCCAGAAATGTATTTTCTATGTCCAAAGTCATACATTAAGCAGCAATAATTTTTAGAATAAATGTTTCAAAAACTTTTAAATTGGCATAATTGCCATCAAACCGGTAACAGCAAATAAGTTTAATGCACTTTTTCACTTTCAACGAAAAATTCTCTTCATAAGTTAAGTTTATGCATGAAAACGACGCGACGCTACAAGTATGTCACTTGTTAAACACGATAAGGCTTTCAGAATGCAAAACGCCCCGCTAATATATGCAAAAGTGTGAAAGCAATTCAATTGATTTGCACCCTCGAGTGTTGAATGAATAGAGGTGCTCATCTTTCACACAATAAATCAACATAGACAATGACAGTGATGGAGGTGATTTGCTTACACCATCGGCAACGAGTAAAAAAAGCGTCGTAAACGCATTCCGCACTCAAAAAGCTTTGAATAAAGCTCGCGGCAAACATATGCGTTTGTGTCGTTCGCCCTATTTAAAAGCTGTGAGTTGATTGAGCCAATTGAAGTGTGAGAGGACTAATAAATAATAATAAATAAATGAATATATATAAAATTGCAATTTATGATGATGGTAAATTAATTCTGCACGCAGAAATGGGAAAACCTACAAAGGGTCGGAGGATAACTAAATGTATTCTTCATTCACACGATGTTTGTGCCGGCAGAGAAGTTCGCACCACTTTGTGTCTTTATTTTCTTCTATTTTCTTGATTCACACACAAATTTCTTCGTTATATGTGCGTACCAAAAAAGATGTGCCAGAGTGTTTTTGGGCGAAATGGAATCACCGCACACACACACACACACACACAACACACACACGCAAAACATAAACACAGAAAAAATTGCGCTTCTCTGTGTGTTTGGAATTATTCATTTTGTTCATTCGTGTTTATACTTTTTTGTTGTTTTTTGTTTGTTTCTGTGCATTTTGAAACATTTTGTGCCCCATTTTGGCGAGGAGATTTTATACTTTATGTGGTGGTTTTCATTTATTTATACTTATTCGGTGTATTTCGCCCACTTTCAGGGTGGGAATTTCAGCGTTGCTATGTGTGTTTCTTATTTATTTATTTACTTATTGTTCTTTATTTGGTCCCCTTGTGCTCAAATGTACAATGTAAGATGTTGAGAGTATATGTCGAGCACGGGTCGAAAGTGTGTGGGAGGGTTTGGCGAAACAAATACAATAAACGAAGAGAACAGAAATTTATTGGCAACAGAAGAACCATTTTTGGACCAACGGCAGTGATGCAATGGAATGAAACGTCGAGTCGCTTGTGAATGTGACCGCTTGTGAGTGGGTGGGGGATGAAGCGGCGTTTTGCTCTCTTGGCTATGGTGGTGGAAGGCATGTATATAGGCACTGAATCCAATTCAATGGTTAAAGATTGTATCTTGGTCCCGCTTAATTTGCCTTGTTTCCGTACATTTGCACTCAACATCTGCTCAAAGTAACGTTATAATACGTATAAGTGTGTACCGTTGTAGGCCAGAGGGTGGAAAAGTGAGAATTGAAGAACGAGAAACTATATATTGGGCTAGGCCTTTCGTTGCGATAAATTTATATCTTTTCTCAAATTGTATTGATTGAACGTTGAATTAAAACATGCGTCACAAGGGAGTTTTCCCTCTTGTAGGGCTATTTTCATTTAATTATACGCCATCCTTTTCGCCCCTCCCCCTCACAAATACTCAGAATGAAAATAAAAGTCCATTGACTCAATGTATTTGTGCGGGTTTCTTCTTATCAATTCATTAAAGTTATATTTAAATGCACTTTCTTCGTTGTTGATTCGATTATTGTGGCGCAAATGTAATAAAAATGTGGAGGGTTCGCTTAAGGGATGGAATAATGAAGCCAATTAATTATACTGCTTGTTACATAATTTTGTGTAGCGAATTAATTCAATGAGAGTTGCGTGGCGAAGTGTCTACTTCCTGCCGAGCATCTTGTAATAAAGAGATATTCACGGTGTTTATGGATGAAAAGACGAAGAAAATGATATGATATATACAAAATTTATTTCTTATCTATGCAGTATATTATGTGTATGGTAGCAGTTCGGATGGTTACGTGAATTTTTCGCCTCGTTAGATGTTTATGAGCGTGGGTATAATTTCTACAGGATATTTTTTAATAATGATAATTTCCTTTTAATAAAAATTATTAAACAATATTTCTATATTTATTTTGAAATACCAAAAAAAATCCTGTTAATATGCGCACCCGAAACAACTGACCTTTCAATTCGCAACAAAAAAACATACAACATCTCACACACGTGCTAAGATAAATCGCACCGCCCCAACAATCTCACCCAGTGCGGTACGAAAATCTACACACAATTTTTCTCATGCGTCTTGAAATTTCCATCTACGGACGGAACTAGAAATGGTCGATTCCACCATTTCGCCGTAATTTTCCTCGTTTAATAATGCAGAATTGTGGTGAACTAGGGGATGAAAACGCAATTTTACCAGCCTCTGTGCGCCTCATAACTCTCGCACTCGTTTTACACTGGCAGCGATGATCTGCCTTGCTTAACATATACATACATATAAGCATACACGTATAGACTCGAATGTTCGCTGGCACATTCTGTGTGGATCCTGTTTACATATCTCATCAATTTGGATACTGTCAAACAACATAGCAGAGTGGTTTGATGTGTATTAAGATGAAGAAGCAACTGTAGCAGAAGACGGTGAATTATAAAGGATCAAATCCATCAAGTGTGAGTGTGTTTACTGTATAAACTTTATATGAAACACACGACGACGCGACGCAGGGAATATAAGACGTCTAATGATTCCTCATCTATTCTCGTGTGTCAATGCCAATGGCGCACTTAAGCAGGGGGATGGAAAGGTAAATTGTTGAGCGGATGTGGGAGGGCTAGGGTAAATTGACAACTAACGCTGGAAAATGGTCCAGGTATGAATGTTTGTGAATGGACCAATTGAAGAAAATATCTTGTCACACCTTAATACCAAGAATTGTGACCCTTTTCGACGGTGGCTATGGCAGGACATTTGCCTTTTCGACGGATTTTAAATGGATTTTGGTTTGCTTCTCACATTTTTGTTTAGTCATATGTCTTTGAATTTATTCCTTTGATTATGATTTTTTTTTCCGATTGTTGAAATAAGAATTTAAGTAAATATAGGAAATACTGTTAAGTCATTCTGAGAAATGCTTTTGTATATTTTTTCTTATTTAAGAAGTGCTTGTAATCTGGTATTTATATGTGATGACAATTTAAAAAAATACATTCGAGTTCAACAACATGAGTCACCCTATACCATTTACTCATCTAATCTATATTGAAGACGTCTAACAATAATTACATCAGCTTTGAACTTTGTGAATCAATTCATGACGAGAATTTCGTCCTTTAAATTCATGGAGATAAGTTTTTATCAGTAGTTCGTTTGACCCTCTTGCGGTTTAAGGGGACAAAAGTGAACCTAAACAAATCTCTTTATATTAAAGTAATCGCATAAAAATGGAGTGGGGGAAAACAAGACGAAATTAAAGACATTCTTTTTAACTGAAGTGAAAGAAAAAAAAAATACTTACTAGTTTCTAGCCACCCCTTCGGTGAAATTGCAACCCCACAAATATACATGCCCTGTCTGTCCATTCGCCATTGTACAATGTACTTATTCGAACCCGAAAACATTTTGATATCAGCTCAGATTGCGTCTATAACAGCACACAAAGTTGTTTATATTGACACAACGCTCTTGATATCAACCCCCTCCACCCCCAAGCCACCCACACGTCCAAAATATAGCGACTGTAACGGTTTACTTTTGCACAACTGCTGTGTACTTGTGTGTTGTCGGTGTGAGTAGGTTTTTGTGTGTATTTTCTGATATTATAATATGTTCAATCTTATGCTGCCGCTGCCGATGCTCTGATGGGGTGCGTGGAAGTAAACAAACTGAAGCAGTATTCTGCACAAAGCTTTCGCATTTCCCTTTCCATGTGTGTGCGCTCATCCTCATGAGATTATATTGCTTTTCTGTCTACTTATAGTTGTTGGCACAAGATAAGAAATTAATATCCATTCCATTTAATTTTATTGGAGACTTTGACTCAATTTGCTGAATGCTTTATTTGCTTAACTTCAACATTTGCATTATCTTCATGAAATGTTTTTATTACATTGATGTTTCTCGCGACTGAGCTTATTTGTCTGACATTCCAAGCCCTTATATTTTTTTTGTTCTTTTGTATGTGTTTATTTTATATGTCTCAAATTTTAATTTTAAAAGTGCTGACGTTGGTCACAACTCACAGTACATGTGGGGCTCGAGTACGTGCGGCTTGAATCATATAACGAATTCATAATGCACAGCATTTTCATTATTTTTGGTAAGATGGTAAGATGCAGAACACGTCGTGCTTCATAAAAATGCATTATTTTCAGTTGAAAACTTTTCATTGCATAGAGAAGGAAGAAGGATAATAAAGCTTTTCTAGGTAACGTGACATATTTTTTACGCTCGTATTTAGTTATACACTTGCAAAAGTGAATAAAATGATTCAAAACTTTATAAGCAACTAGATAACGGCACTTTGGTCAGTTAAATTTGATTAAAAACTTTTGCCATACATCTACAAAGGATTTGCAGCTTTCTTAGAGTTTAGCGATTGCAATTGCATATATGTTGGCGTAACTTCAAACACACATTCTTCCGGTTTACACCGTCAATATCTCTAAAACCTGTTAAATATTTAGACTAAAAGCTCATCATTGAAATAAAAAATGCTAACGGCGCAATAATTCTGAAAATGTGCAAAACACCCCTAACTCACCATAATGTTGTTTACGATTATTACCCATACTTAATCCGAATCGCATGTTGTAAAGAGTAGATAGCGAATGGTACCCGGCTCTTCTAAAATTGTAACGTCGTTTTTCAAAGTGATTCCCGTGTAGAATTGAATTGATTTTCTGGCCATTATTTTATTTAAATTCCCATTTCACCTATGTCGGCTTCTAACATTCATTTCCATGCGCATTTCTTATAAAATATTCACCGTTATTGCGCTGATAATAGTGCTGACGTCAGTCTCTCCACATAGCGTCTTCCTACCACGGAGAATTTATAACCGCGCACCACATTTAAAGTGGTTGGCCTCGCCGCCAGCACAGTAATTCACCTATATGACTGACATACACACTCGCACAAACAATCATCACACGTGAACACTTTGTGTGCATGATTTTGACTGAGATAGTTCATCCAATTTTATAGCAGGTTGCTATTTTTTTTTTTTTTTTTTGCTCCAACTTATTCTTGTTCTTCGTCCGTCGGGCGGGTGCTACTTATTCATTCAGAGGCGTTCGTTTCGCGTTTTCATGTGCCCTCATTACTTTTATTACTATTATTATGATTATTGTGAGTATGAGTATCTGCGGCGACATAAAATTCGCGAACGTATGTGCGTTGCTGTTGCTTAGCGTGTTCTCGATTATTTGGGGGCGATGGTCGGTGGGATGACGGGCGAGCTTATTGTTGGGTGGTGCGGTGAGCTTTTATGGTGTTCCAGCCAACTGGATGCACGGCTTTGGGCTGCCGACACATACGCCGAAGAACATAGCGATTCATTTTTATGTTTGTTGCATTTACTATATGTTTTGTCAATTTTTACGATGCGAGTTGTCAATAGAATTTAAATGATTAGCTTTTTGAGGAGCTTTTTCCCCCCTTTCACCGCCATTAAACAAAGACTCAAATATTGTGTTTTACTCTTTTGTTTTTAGAGAATTGTCGTTGTACAGCAGCATCCCTCTTTAGGTAATCCATTTATAAATGTTTCATGATAAATTGCGAAAGCCTTAATTCAGCAGCATTTCTCCTTAATTGACATTAAAAAGTTTCTTAATTGTCGTCGTTTAGATCGTAATTGGATTTTGTAGTCTACCGAATGAGTCCTTGATGAGACCATCGTTTTGTTCTACTACACATGTACTCATACTCGCCATTTAATTTCGCCTCACATGAGCTATTTACGGTTATGGTGGCCGCCGCGTTCGTGTGGGCAATACCTTATGAGTGTCGTATTTTTTCGCTGAACCCCATGTTCTTCTGCTGAAATGTTGACCATAAACGAGGTTAACTAGAATTTACAATCTTTTCATTTGACGTAATAAAATCACATGCGAAATTTATAGAAAGTTTTGTTGTATTTTTTTACAGACAGTAACCGATGTAGATGGCATACGTGCCTTCTGGATGCACTAGCTTTTCTATTGTTTTAAATAAATAATAAGAAAGCACATCGATCAAATATAATGTTGGTTGTTTGGCACATTTCACATTTGACCGTCGCGACATTCACCTCGTTTTCAACTCATTACATTTTTAGTTAATTGAAAGACATTATTCGTCTTATAGTTTGAGCACGAAAGTTTATATAATCGTCTCTCGTTTTTTTTTCTAATTCCTAACATAATTAATGCCCTTGTTATTTATATCGAGCATTACCTTGGAACAATTTGTTATCTAACTCCCTTAATTTCATTGAATTGAAAACAATTCGTTCATTCCCAATTGCATGTTTCTAACAATTAATTCTTACGTTTATAACATTTGTCTAAACTATCTCAAACAGAATGAAGTGTCTGGAATTCAACTTCGTCTTCTGTCTTCTCTATTTTCGTACATTCACACATCTGACCGTTTCCAAAGTGGTTTATCAATCTCGTGGAATCTCTATCCTTTTAAATTAGGCAACTAGTACATACAGATTTCAGTTAAGTAAATGAATGGGCCACATTAACTTAAATTGTGCGCATTTACTTCTTTAACATATTAACGAAAATGTTTGTTGTTGTGCTAGTGAATGCAAAAAGCATAAAAACCACGTGCAATTCTCGTGGAATTCTTGTTTATTCTTGTAATTCCTCCGGTTACATCCCTCATTGCTCTTCATTTTTATAATGGCAAAATACTTTTCTTTTAAGCATGCAATGGCAATTGTTAGTATTTTTCTCTTTATGCAATGAATGAACGTCAAAATGAATGGCGAAAACAATTCTCACGTTCTGCCATTGTCGAACTACATTAACTGAAATATTCTGCCAATATAATAATGTTAAAAGGAAAGAACATAAATTTGGAGAATGCGAGACGTACGTCGACCGTTTTTCTGTTATTCTCTGGTGTGAATTGTACGTGGTTTTGCCAGAAATTACTTCACCCTTAAGTTACGGTTTGTGGTGTTTTTTTTTTTTTTATAAAGCGTTTTAGTTGCTGAGAATTTATTTATTTTATTTATACATTGATTTTATTACCCGTTCGATAAATGTGGCAAACAAAAAAGCTCTTCGATTTTTAGAATTTTTAGAATTACAAAATATTAAAAATTAAGCTTTTATTGACTAATGAACTGAAGTTTGTGTACATGATGAAAATATTTACGTAAATGAATTCAAAAATTTATATTCATATATGCATTGCAAACAATT
>JANSTS010007704.1:19112-35010 GCA_026546915.1 Sylvicola fuscatus | reverse complement strand
CAGGGATATAGCAAATAAAATATTCACGATTACTACTTTTGACAAAAATATTCGCATTTATGTACGACAATCGCAAAACATGTATGAGGTAATTTTCTTTTGTATGAAAGAAGTTACATACCTATTCATGACCTGAGGTAAACGCCAACAGTGTCTCTTCTACACGTGCAGTAATATTATATGTTCTTCCAATATGAAAGCCATGTCCTACATTGCCAGCGACCGGGGAAATGGGAAGGCCAGAAGCGGGCGGAAACGCATTTCATTTGATTAAAAATACATGAAGTGGAAAAAGTTTCCAACTAAAGATGCCAAATATCGGAGTGACATAAAAATGCGAGAAGAGGGTTCTCTGTGCTTTATATTCTGGGTGACAAACAACTTGGACAGTCACATCAATCTATTTGTGTCCACATTGTGGCTGGTGCGTGCGGGTTTAGTCTTGAGATGGTGCGGCATTCCTCACAGCTTACAGCTTTCCGGCCAGCCAGTTGAATTGATTGTGGGTTGATATTTGTAGTCGCTGTGTATGGCTGGCTGATGGATAAACTTTATGAGTTTTGTCAAAGAAACATAGATAGAGAAATGTTAAAGGTTAAAAAGTTGGCGACCCACAAGGTATGTGATTCGAAAATATGGTTTTGTGAACATTTCTCTGTTGATCTATTGAAATTAAGCTCCACAACAAAAAAAAAGAAATTGAATCATAAAGCTTATTCACGTGAAACCCTACAGGCACTTCAGCCGGCCGACCTTTGACTCTGCCGAGGGATGGCAAATATTCGATGTAATCGGAATTCATTTAAGGCGAAAGACTTTAAATCGATGTGTAGCGATATCGAATTTCCATTCGTTTTGTTGTCTTTTGAATGTTTAAACTGGCAAATCAATAAAAATAAGAATCAAACGATCTACCCTTCTTCATTTTTCATGTGATCCAATGTTTGTTTTTATTCAGCATACATAAAGGGATGTACAAATGTATACGAAACGATATCGAAGACGAGGCATCACATACTATAGAGGAAACCTTCGGCAAACACGCACCAGACCGTTTTCATCCCCAAAAATAAAAAAAACAAACACATATGCATATGTATGCCACTGTAAGTGTAGCCACCATGCGTTGGTGAATGCTTTGCACCCCATTTCCGCTTCATCCTGCTGTTTGTTTTTTTTTCTGGCCTCTAAACCACATCACACCCATGTAGAATGTGCGTTAGACTAGGCCGTGTGTGTGTGTGTGTGTTGGTATGTTCTCCATATTCGGTATATTTTGTCAGTGCGTAAAATAACCACCCCCATATGACAGTTTATTGACTGAATACATCAACATAATCGTAAAAAATAACCAAAGAAAAATGCTATGGAAATGATAGGTATGTCGGGGGGCGTCATATTGAGCCGCGTTTCTGGCGCTGTTGCTAAAGTGTATATATGTGAATATGTGCGCGTTTAGTGTGTTAAATAGCTCCCAACTGCGTGCTTTCGGACCTGAAGGAATCTACTAAATAGGTATTTGGGAGAGATGAATTCGTTCGCACTCTATTATAATGGCACGTTAACGACGCAGATGCATATTTGGGCCAAGCGGATTCTGCAAAGGGTTGTAATTCCAATGAATTGAATAAATACATATTTTTATGAGTGTCCATTTGTTTGGGGATATGAAATTGGGGTCATGCAAATTCAGCTTACATTTCTTAGGAGATAAGGGATTGAACAATCGATTGTGTTAAAAGTTAATCCATAACTACCCTTACATTCTTATACTAATTAAAAAAAAAACCCTAATTGAAAATCGAGCAACTTTGCAAATTTAATTCCATTGAATATCAAGCTGCAGTGGATCCCATTAATATGTAAGGCGCTGTTCCGAAAACTTGTGTTCCACACGAGCAAATGTGTGTGCGCCGCAAAATGTTAATCTGATGCTTTCCAATAACCACTAATACACACAAGCGACACCACTGCTTCCATGAAATCGCATCCCCCTATCATCCCCTCATCGAAAGCTTTTACACACGTCCGCCTCCGCGCTGTCGACAACAATGTGACATCTTTGTCGCTGGCGTGCATATTATTCTACCGGCCCGCGTGTGTGTCTCACTGGCATCCGCTCTTCGGCGCCTCACCACCGGTGCTCTGCCATATCTAATATTAAAAGACTTAATATATACATCGAATGTATGTAGGTTGGCACGATGTGAGTTAACGAACATAAAAGGACACACATTCACATTTATACAATAAAAAGCAAGTGCTGCTCTCTATGGACAGAGACGTACTCGTACAGATATGCCAAGATCCAAGCCACGTTGTGAAGATAGGGAGTGGGGGCGATGTCAAGACATCAGCAATACACGTATAATAAAAATAAAAGCAAAAAGCCAAAATAAGGAAGTAATGAGGTCGGCAGAATGGGAATAAAGGGCATGTGGAGACTAAGACAATTTTCTGTTTTGAAGCCTGCTGCTGCTGAAGAGGTGGTGAGTTGCTGCGTACTTTTCCGTTGGTGAATAATTCAATGCAAGCTTCTACGTCACGTTCATTTTGTCACTGGGCGTCAATATGTGGGTGAATGTGTGTGTATGTGAGCTGTGGGTCTGTTACCCTGGTAACTTTTGCAACTCTTACACCCTGTGGCTGATGTACTTGGCATTTACTGGCGGCCAAGGGGTGGCCTCGTTTTTTTTATAGTGTTGGCCCACGACACAACACACGTTCTCGTTTGCCCACAGTTTTATTGTTATTTTTACGAGACAGCTTTTGTTCTGTGACATCTTTTATGCCTTAATTTTTTCCAATATACATATACTTTTGTACGAGAAACCGAAATCCAGTATTAAGTGCATTATCCCCGTTTCTAGGTTGCTATCAATTATGTTCTGTGAAAGCGTAAACTATATTGCAAAAGGTTTGTTTGCCAATTTCAAACCAAAATGGCGTTCTAGATTGCGAGCTTTTCACATTATTGTAACCTACCATTATCCGCTTGAATAGCTTCACGTTTGTGTGGTTCCTTCGTCGCGCTTCTGCAACCTTTCTCCATTATAAAAATCAGTTTCAATTCACTAAAGAGCACTTAACACTTCTCAAACCATCATGTCACCAGTTCTCACCCATCATATTTCGTTTGGTGTGCTATCAATCGCTTACGTGCTTTCTATTCAACAAGTTAGGGCGACGATTTGCACTTTTGATTTGTCGAGATACATCAAACTTACAGCTTGTGATTTTTTCTTTCGTTTGAATGGAATTTTGTAAAAGGTGTAATTGTCGGATTAAATTTCAGTTGTCAGTCGATTAATCCAATGACAAATCTGCTGTTTGATAAAATAATGATGAAATCATCTGCAATCGATTTTAAAAGACGCAAATGTAAATCAAAGAGCTTTATAGATTAAAGTTAATGTGCTTTTTTGTGGAAACAAAACTTCTTACGAAACGCCGGTTTAATTATAATTTTGCTTCAATATTGCTAACAGTCAACACTAACATTAATTTTTTTCTCAATTTAAAGTTCAATTTATTAAATTTTGAATATTAAAAATTGAATACTCCAAAACCTAATATTGAAGTTAATTTAATTGCAGCATATGTCTGAAATTGTCTTGGCGCATTTCCAAGAAATCGTACGGCAATTTTGCAACAATAAAAAGCACTGGCATCTGGCAAGCTTTTTGCAATTTATTTTCCTTATGAATTTGTAAGCAATTAGCCTACATTTTTGTTTTGAGATAACCATTGCATAAATTCGAGGCTTACTTTTAAGATTTAAGGTGCTATTGCAAGGTCAATGGGTTTTAAATCTTTTGTGTTATTGGTCTGCTCATTTCATTTTAAGAATTATTTAATGTTTCATGTAGCCGTAAATATTAAGCTACAATCCCATTAAGAATACCTAATGTCGTCTCTAATCCCAACACAAATTTAGGTAGCCTCAGAACACTAAATGTAATTAAAATGGATTACGTCAGCCCATAGGTGCTTCATTTCTGAGAATACGCTCAATGTCTTCAACCATTTATTTAGTACGTTTAAGAAAACTTGTCCCTACCATGTCAGCTCTTCTCCATCTCTGTAATCTGCCAAATGTTAGGCGAAGAAATTTGTATTTACCAGTGCTTTTAATTAATCAATTTATAATAACAAGCCCAACGAGCAAGATGCCACTCTAATTACCATAAAATCAAATTTCTTTAACCGAAGGGATTATTCGTGTTTGTGCACACCTTTATTATGCCATCACATCATCGTCGGTCTCATCATGTCTCAGCAACAATAATAATAATAATAATCACAAAAACTTCTTGATAGCTTTGACTTGCTCTCGTGTTTCATGTCTCCGGCATCTCGTCTTCGTGGTGTTTATCATCATATCTCTGTTCCATACCAGCCACCACTACTGACAGCGAAACGTCTTCGTTGTTCAAGGAGAACTGTTTGGTGGAAATTTATAAGCGAAAGCGTCCTACACCTTTGCCGTTTCCATGTCTTCGCCACCGTTGTCATCATCATCAACATCATCTTATGGGCAAAAGCAATTTTATCATCTCAACGTTTTCTTTCTACATATATTACCGTATTTTGTTCAACAGCAGCACCTTTTTGACGTTGCTTTCTTTCCCTCATATAGCCATTTTGTTCGCCCTTGTTTCTGCTGTTTGTTCTCACTAGCTTGCTCATTTTTGTCGTAATAATTTGTGCTCGTCACTTTTCTCCATTCAAGGCAAGAGGGTAGGTGGGTGGGGTGGGTGTTTCTCTGTCGCGTCGTACACCTGAACAGGTCGTCTGTCTTTATGCACACAAGTGAAAACAGATAACTTTATTCGTGTGCTAACACCCATTGGACAATACACCATTCATCTCATTACGTATATAAGTCGTGAATTTGTTGCTGCCGCGCGATGCTGCGTCTTAGACGGCGCATCTTGGGCGGGGAGATGCTACAAAATTTATTGCCTCGTTCATTTTTCATTTAGATTTTTTTGTGCGCCGTTTTCATCACCGAACAATGTAGCTGCAGAGACGAGCCGATCTTCCGCAATTTCACGCCAACGCTTCGTCCTAATTCTACGTCTTATGCAACATTGTTGAAATGTGTTTTTTTTTTTTTGTTATCTTAAAGAATTTATTTATTTATTTACTTGTTGTGTGCGCACAGTTTTCTCTCTCCACTTGTGCTTACAAATATTCCATTCTTTAAATATTTTACATTCAACATAGCTGACGTCTGTTTGGTTCTTTAACGAAGGACATGGTATAGCAACAAATTACGGCTGTACAGATAACATAAAGGTCGTCCTTCATTTTGTTTTGCAGAATGCAGTTTCAGCAAAAATTCTATACATCTCCAGTTTGCTTTATGTTGCTTCCAACTCAACAATTCATAATATGCGTACACAGCTTCGAGTGCTGGTGAAATATACATCAGCACCACAAAAGCTTCCCCAAAAGCGTTACTCCCATAAAAGTTCTGTGTTTGATGTTCGCTCGTGATTAAAATTAGACAGATGGGCGGAAAACTCCTGTAAAGTGGCTTACGTTATTTTTCCTTGTTCTAAAGTGCGCCGAAAACATAATTTTATGACAAATGCTGGAGTTTCGTCGAATTATTGTCACATCACAACGTCAAATAATGTGCAATGTGTTTTCTAGCACCAACGTGTCGTTAATAATTTGAAATTGACATCAACTTTTCGTCGCGTATGAGCTAAGGATAGATGATAGGTGGCTGTCTAATAACTCGGTATGCGGATGTCGCATGTGTCATGTGTCTGGAATAGTCATTATACATGATGCCATAATTTTGTGACAGATGCGCTGCGCCGCGTTGAATTTTAATGTAAATGCAAATATAGATAACATTTAATTAAAAAACAAAAGCTTTTCAAGGTTTATATAGATCGAAAAGAGGGCGCCACATAACTAATTAATAATTGCGAAACGCCTGTTTTCATACATAATTAATTAGTGCCGAAAAATGTGTTTTGACCTAACTCAAGGAAGAAGGATCCGTGCAGGTAGCCCACTCAATGCTGTGCCACTTGTGCCCAAAATATGTGTGGCGTGCATTGAATATGCTCTGAATTACTAGACATTAATTATTTATAACAAAGGCCAACGTTGAGTGGATAAGGGAAAACGCTGTCATGGAATGGTTCTCATGGCTAACGTATTCCCATTTCCCACTTATGCTCTATATTAACTGTATATATGAACGCGGCACTGGTTCATGTATTATTTTTCGGTTTGTTGCGCTTTAGACGTTGCGTGCCACCGGTCGGCCGGGCAGCAGCCAGCTCCTCCTCTCTAGAGTGGTGCGCCCCATATAGGACCCTACACCCATATTATTCCTTATTACAAATGTCATTTATCATATTTTCATAAAACGCCAGCCTCGTTGTGTAAGCGCGCTTGTTTTTCAAGGACCTGCCATCAGGCGGGTGTTCAAGCACAAAGATGTCAAACGCCGGACACAGCGCACGCTTCACGGCTCACCTTTGTTTACGTTGGAATAAACTACGCTAATTATAAGTGGCGTCAGAAATCTTGAAACAACTAATTATAAGCGAACATTAACAGACATTGAATTTGCTCAATAGCTCCTCGGCACGACAATCTGAATTTTGAGTCGTTCAACTGCATAATGGGTGAATAGAACTTTCGACGACGAAGAGTGGGCGTCAAGAAATTCAGTCTCTGTTGTATGCAATTCACAAGTCTTCCAGTGCGCGAAAGATGCTGTTAAATTGGCTGGCAACGGGATGGCATGAATTGTGTACTTTGACATGGATGAGAGGATTGTAAGCGGAGTGGAAACGGCTGTAAAATGACTTGTCGCCTTTCCTTGTCGGCCTTAAGTAATTTTGTTTGTACAATATTTTCTATTTCTATTTTATGAAAACAAATTCAAATACATTGAGACGGGCACAAGGAGCAACGAACTGCTTACGACTTTATTCTTGATTCGCTTTTTCAATTTTATTTCTTGATTTTGTATATATTCTAGCATTTTTCTGCGTATGCATGTGCTTGAGGTTGCTGTTGCTGGATTTTATTTCTGCTCATTTTCATTGTGAATGTGTTCCGTCTTGATTTGATTTTATCTGCAGGGTGACATTTCTCACATCAGTCGTATGACAAACTTTGGTCGTGGCACTTTTCCCCAGTGATAGCTTCTCATCTCTCAAGTCATGGTTTGTCTGTTACGCTGTATTTTCTAATACACTCGTCTTCTGTGCTTCTTCATTCAACCCTTTCCGTCGCTTTATTGCTCCTGCCGCCAGTCCAAATTGTCTGCCAGTCGTGCCTCAGTTCTGGTGTTCGCCGGAATACTAACTTTGCTGTTTGTGTTGGTGTGATACTTAAATCCTGCACAAATGCATGTACGTTTGCGAGTACATTGCATACTCATCGGTACGTATAGAGAAAGTTAATTTAATGTCATTTGCCATAATATACGATTGAAGTAAGGTGGAATTTTCTTGGCGCACGGAGCAAATTCGTGCACTTTTATTTATGGTGATAAGAAGTGAAGATGAGGTTTGTTGTCGCTCTGTTTTTATATTCTTCGTCTCATGCCATCGCAGGTGTAAATTGCACGTTTACGTTTCTGTGGTAAGTTTCCGCAGTCCCAACTTTACCATCGGTGATAAAGCCGTGGAAATGCAAAGCGAAGGCAATGACTGACGGTTTATGTGCAGTAGGGAAGCGCATTCGATATGCAATGCAATTTACTCGTGATATTTATGATACGGTGGGACGCCTACTGGGAGAGGGTTTTTATGTTTGTCGGATTTTGTTGATGCGTTTGAAATGCAAAAGTAAATTATAATGTTTTTCCCATGCAGATATTGGCTGCTATGTAATTTTCTAGTCGGTATCTCACGCTAATTGGATTCTACAACTCAATCGTTGTATTCAATTTATGTTTATCATAATTTTTTGTTGACAAAATCAATATTTACCCCATCCACATTTAATTAAAGCATCCAGAAAGTTTATGTATTACTTTTACAACTCCAATTTCGATTAAGCGACAGATATATGACCATTAAAATGTCCTCAGTCTTGCCTTATTCTCCCCAAAAATACCCCAACATTTATACAAAAATTGACATTTTCATTTTCTTCCGCGTTTGTTTCAAGAACCAACCCCCGTTTTCTACCACCAAGCCCATAAAGGGCACAGACATCATTAAAATATTTATAGGCGACTTGTGTTTTTGTATGTTTGGTACATGTTACGCTACAATATTATGTGGAAGTCTGTTCTACGTCGTTTTTATTAGTCATTCCATGGGAATTTCCCGACTTTATGACTGAATAATATTATGAATCATCCAAAAGCTGGATTGTGTAACCCGAGACCGTTGCGCCAGCAAATAAACTACACCCTACAGTTGCTGCAAGTTGGTTGGAAACTCTAAATGTGCAGCTGCATTTATGGTTTTCCGCGAAATAGTTGCGAGTAATTAAATTGCGCGCTTCTAAAATGCATTGCAGTGATTTAAATATTATTATTGCGCTGTTTGTTATACCAATTTGGGAATTTATTGCATTCGAAAAGCACAGTAAATACACATTTCTCAAATAAAGTATAGAAAAAAATATGATTGTGAGTGGAAATTAGCAGCTCTTTTGTACACTTATATACATTCATTTGGTCGGGTTGAAATGAGAAATGACGCCAATTTGACAACGAAGTGCGGACGCCCCGCAATGTTGAATGGGGTTGTTAGTTTTTTGTCCTTTCCTCTTTGTACATTTTCATGTTATTAGGCATTTTTGTTTTGCTTTTGTTGGCGCATTGCTGTTTTAAATACACTTTGAACTTTAATGGCTTTAAGCTAGTAGCGGTTTTCTGGTTTTGCTTTCCTTCTTTGTAAGATTAAAAGGATTGTAAATAAGTTAAAGAAAAACGTTTACCCTCAGCAAAAAAAAAAAACATTATTGAAAGAAAGCTCTCAATATTGAATCATTTGTTTTCATTTAATCTATGTCAAAATATCAAGTTTTTTTTGTCCCTAATGTAACCTCAAAATTTCCCCATAAATTACTCTGGCTCCATTGAAAACCGTCAGCAGACAGCGCATAGCTGATGAGTCATCGTCATTCGCACCAGCACATTTGCCAAAGCTCCAACACCACCCACATTCTGCAACAACATTTCCCACCTTAGAGTGCAAAACAGTGGAAAATCCTTGAGACTGGAGAGCAGCCAGCACACACACACTCACACGCGATTCATCGTTTCTTTGTGTTGTTCGCACTCTTAGAACTGAAAAATATGTACAAATGCTTGTTAGGATGGTGTTGGGGGATGGGGTTGTTTTTAGCGCTTGTGCTTTCTCCAAAAAGCTAAACTAGTAACCAGTCACAGTGGAACGCTCTCAGAGACCGGAACGTGAACGTCGCAAAAGTAGTCGCCGATGCCGTGTTTGTCTGCCATAATTTTTGAGTCATACATATTTAAATTGTTCGTCGAATCCTTTTGCGGTGAAGGAAGTGATTGCCGGAATACATTATTACCTTCGACTCAAGCCATTTATACTAATTAATCAAGCCGGGCTTATGGTAAATTGATAAAATAAAAGTGTGACCTTTGTGCGTTGTTGGCCCCGAAAATTCAATTACAACAAAAAAAAATCGTATTAGTCATCGCACATCCTTCCGGTGTTGGTGTGTGTCCTTATGGTGTTGTGTGCTCTTGTAGCCGGCTTTTGTTTCTGCAGACTGTGAGTTCGATTGTGAGAAGAGCACAGAACATCGGCTGGCTGCAGCACAATCGCAAGCACATCCACAAAAGCTGAGAGCTTTTTCCCCGCATAACTACACGAACCACATCGCATATTCGTCTATTGATCCTTGGTAAAAGCGCGTCGCGATTGTTATACTCGTCTATATCTATATACGTTTCATATAAAAAGCTGAAGCTCTCTGCCGTCACATAAAATGTGCGCCTGTCTGTATAGGTGATCTGTCTCTCCGTCACAGCTGCTTACGTCGTACATCCTTTAACAGAAATGGCTGGAAAATCCGAAAATTACTAGTTCCCATGTAGTGTGGTGCTAGTGTCGGATAGTTGTGTGCCCAAATCCAGTTGTAGTCATTCTCGCTGGGACGAGTCCATGTCAGTGTGACGTCAAAGCGTCGCGAAATTTCCGCGTCAATGTCAATTGACTTGGTGCCGTCAGTGGAGCTGAAAAACAGCAGCTGTAGCAAAGCTGCGTCGCGCGCCGTCCATATGTGTTGTACGTATGGCTAAGCGCGTCTCGCGGTATCTGGTCAAATGTTGCTATAGCTCTCCCAGTCGGATGTGATTAATTGTTGTGCTCGCAGTGTGCGGTTCCATCTCCAACCACGATTATAATTAAAAGCTTGTATAAAAGCGAGTGCAATAAATAATAGTACATGCAAAATAAATTAGTTGTAATCTGTGATAATTTGGTTTTGGGGTGCCCCTTGCCGTCCGGAAGCCACATTCCACCCACTCCCACTACGCCAAAAAAAATCTACGATTTGCTAGACCAATCGGTTTTTATCCCAGAAATTGTGTTAAATGTTCGCCCGCTGTGACTCACACATTTGTTTTCCGCCATATAGTTAATGTGAACGTCGAGTATATAGCGTGAATTGATGGAACGCGGTCGAAACTGCAGTCGCGTGTGACGTCGACGGTTAATTACATAATAGGCTGGAAAGTGTTTTTATGTATCGTTTATGTTCACTGTCGTGCTCGTATTTTTCAGCATAGCAAAGCTTGTTATAGATTTTGTGCGGTTACAAAGCAAGCGAACTGTATTGAACTGAGGCGACAAAAATGGAGTGCAAGTTCTATAGAAGCTTAATGAATATCAGATGAGCAAAGCGTGTGGTTAAGAGTGAAACGAAGAAGAAGCACAATATTTCGAGACGGCGACCCAAACGAGGCCACTTTGCCCCCATAGGACGTAGCCAGTAGCCGCACATAGCAGAAAATCAATCAAAGTGGCGCCAACAAAGTATTCCGTCGAATACACCACAGCACTACTGTCTATGTGTATCCTAGTCAGTACGATCAATAGTGTACTCCTGGATGCGATTATCAAACTGAACATACTCACAACCGGCATTCTGATCACAATCAAGCTAGCCACAGACAGTCTGTCCGCGATGGGATTGAAACGGGCTAACTTATTCATAGGTAACATATATTGTTTCATATGTGGTGATTTATAAAAATGGAAATCTAATTTTCATCGTATAAAAAGGATTTGTAGGTTCATTACATATTTCATCATAAAGATTTCTGAAGTGAAATAAATTCACATCTGAATTGTGAATAATGTATGTTAGTTTTATTCAATTTGGTTTTATTTTAAGGATGATCCAATAGGCTTAATGCTTCAAAAAACTTTAATTTCCATTAAATCTTGTAAGTTTATAAGCATATTCGGACAAAATTTCTAAAACATGTAAATATAACTTAAAGATTTCCATTAAACTCATTGTTTTTATTAATCGGTTTAATTAAGTAAATTTATACATTGAAAACAAACAAAATATCATTACAAAACGAAAATACCTCCATTTATGTTTTCATAACAATTCATAAATGCACATAAATTCCAATTGACATGCAATTGCCTTAAAAAGCAGTTAAATTTCGTTGAATAGAATGAAAGTTTCCAAGTAACTGAACAAAGAAAACCAATTGAACGTGTAACTCATCGCTTTAGACAAACATGCTGACCCTGAATGGTGGAAAAACCTTGACAGAACAATTCCGTCGATTGCAGGGAAAACGCTTTCAATCGATTGACTACCTTCACCCCTAATTGGAGTATAAGTCCCTCCACAAATATATCAATGAGTCAGCTTTGCGTCACTTTTTATCCATTTTTTTTTTTTTCAAAATCTACCCTTCAATCGAACGAAACACGCCACATAAAATGCCACTCAGACGTCGACGCTCAGTTGCAGTCGATCACGTTCAACAGTTTTCCCCAGTCGCACACAAACAGAAAAAAAACAGTAAAAATCAACCTACAACATAAACGCATAATATTTGCTTTTTAATGGCTCAAAATTAACTACCCCCTCACATGTAGTTAGTGTAAACTTGAATCAATGGAAGTGGTTTGTTGCATCGCATCGGCGCGACACGGACGCTTGTGGAGCTTTGTCGCTTCTGCTTTGGAGTGGTCAGAAATGTTTATTTAAATCGCACCCTCTTGCATCATGAATTCGAAATGCATCAGATAGGCAATATGGGCGCCTAAATTTAATTATCTGATGCATACAGAATTAATTGGCAGGGCAGTTTTCGTGTCAGCAGGACATTTTTTTATCCTGTCGTGCTGCCTTGAAATTTTAATGGACTCGTTTGGAATAATAAACGATTTTTTTATGGTGATTTTATTGTTCTGATTTCCCACTCTGAAGCTTTGTTTGTGAAAATCAGAGAATTTATGATTTTTGTTTGTACACAATCAATTCTCATAAGTTTTGCATTGTTAGACGAATTTATCTTTAACATTACTTCATAAATAGCAAATTCATTCTTAAATTTTCTTTTTGAAGTTGTCATCGTACTTCTAAGTTTCTAAGTGAAGTAGATAAACTTTATTCCAAATGCTGAGTGTGTATCAAAAAGGAAGGACGAAATTGATCTAATTTCCCCGATGGCTCATTATTGTCACCCCCTGGCTACTTGGTGGTTATTTCTGTGCTTCTATGTTGTCTATGCATGGCTTCCCTCACTTACATTATACATTTGTGTGGGTGGTGCGGGTGGTGAGGAGGATAGGAAATATAAAAAATAACAAGAGATTTTCCTGGCAAAAAAAAACAACAGAAATGAAGAGCCACATATTTTATACGCTAAATGTTTCACGGAGAGAGTCTTAACAAAAGTTTTCGCTAATGTACTTGAAATGAAACCAGGAACTCCTGAGAATTTCTTCTTTGTCTGTATTCTTTCACATATCTTTGAAATGGTATAGGGATGATGTTGTGATTGTTTGAATATGATAACGCGGTTACTGTGGTTGTTTTTAATTATAAATTTTATGGAATTTCCTTTAATTTTTGTTTTAAATTAATTACAGTTGTTTGTGCATTAATTTTTGGTACGAGAATTGTTAAGAAATAAAAATATTGAAAAACTTTTTGTTTGTTTATTTTTTTCGAACTGATAAAAGACATTAGTTGCCTAACAAACTTTATTGAACAACATTTACTGATGTTCTACCAGTAGATATCGAGCAGATGATTTAAATGAAATTGTTAGCGAGTAGATTAGAAACAATAAACTTGATATGGTTAAGATAAATTATTAATTAATATTTACATGAAACAAACAGTATTAATTATATTTCCGTTTCTCTTTCCATTGCAGGTAAGAGCTGGTTTTTCTCTTGAATGTTGTCGGGTGAAATATTGAGTCGGGCACCACTGAGCGTGGCATTACTGCCGCCACCCTCACTAATTGAATTGTGCAAAGCAATGGCGGCTATCGCCACGCTCGCCAACCAAAATATCGATGACGATGACATCTATTTAGGTAAATATTGCATTTGTTTCTGTTCCACCAGCATTCCAGCAATCCAGCAATCAAATGAGTGACTGAGAAATTAAATTTTAATCAAGACAATACATCAAAATAGTGTCCAGCCCGCGGGAATCGCCGCGCCAACCGATGTGATGACATTCTTTAACATTGTGCCTAGTTGTATTTATGTTTGTACATATGTTAAGGCAATCTATCAAATATTCATATTGAACATTGCGTTGAATGGCATATCTTCCTTTTGCCATCCTTTATTTATTGTTTTGTATTGTTTTTATTAATGGATAATCGTTCGTTGGCTGTTATATTGCATTATTCCAGCGCAAAGTGGTTTAGGGCCGAACCTTTTTACCGCTCACGATTAAATTGCGTGCGTGACTTTGAGTAATTTCTTTCTATTACTTCGCTGTTGCCTTCTTCCTTTACGTTTGTTGTGTGTTTTTATTTCTCGGCTACATTCTTTTTGGTCGTCGTTGGTTTTGTTTGTCGCATTCATACAACTGGAAGTTTACTTACCATCCCCGTCACGAGCGACATAATCTCGTTACCTTGTCAAACAGTTTTATTTCCTCTTAATGGAATGAAAATTCCAAAGTTGTTATTGCCATAAATTAATTTGCTTAAATATTTTTGTGGTGAATATAAAAATTCATTATTTGCAATATTCGTATAGATTGGGGTGAATCAAACCTAAATCAAATACAATCGGCTTCACTTTGTCCACAGGGTTTTTTGTTAAGCAGAAAATAATAACAATTACTGTCCTTTGGTTGACCCTTGGCACACTCAAGAACAAATTGTCCATGCTCCACTGAGAAGAAGCGCACAAAAAGCTTCACAAACATAAAATCACAAAGGTGACTCATCTTATGTTTCGCCTCTCCATGCCTTCGGCGCTGTGCGATGTTTTTTTTTTATAGCCGGACTCATTTTAGCGACACGAAAACATGCAAAAGGATATGGTCGTACATAACTCGACGAATAAAACTGAAATAAAAAGCACAAGGCACAGAAGGAGCCTAAACGCAAACAGCATAAGGCGCCAGACAACCTGACTGCCGCTCACACAAGCTATAATAATAACACACGGTCGGGGTGGGTTAGCAGTGCAACGAAGGGGCTGACAAGAACCTCACCTCTATTTTGTGGCGACTCTTTCCGCCACGAAGTATCGTGTGCGGCGACGATACCTGCCATATTATCCATGCCCAGGTGGGTGGCGACAACAAATTCACTACGCGGCACGAAATAAAGTTGTACGGTAATTATCTTATTGTGAACTTAGAAGGAAACCACACGGCGACGAGAAAAATCCATGCAATCTAGAAATTGGCGAGGCACGGCCGTAAAAAAGGCAAGGAAAATCCTCTGCGGAAAAGCAACGACAAACCTGGAAGACAATAAAGAACAACGAGAGGATTGTACTCAGACGAAAACTACACCGACATGCACGCAGGAGGGTGAAACGGCTATGAATGAATATGTTAGAGGACGTCGGAAACAAAACGGATGCGGATGCAGATGTGTAGCAGCACTAAAACACTTTCCCGATTGTACCAGTTCTCTATTCTCTCGAATTTGCTTCCTCCCTTATATCGAGTGCAATAAAAAAACGGCAACAGCAGCACCAGCAAAATCAGATCATCGACCAAATATCCCACCCCCTCCTGTGCAACGTGCAAAAAGAAAATACACCAGCATGAGTGTATCCAAACGGAAAAGTTTCCTTTCAAATTTACCAAATTATTCGTTGACGTAGGCACTGTACAAATTTCGTGTGTGGCAGCTTTCATGTTGTTGATGATGGCCAGGGACGTCGAGCGGGTTAAGAAAACTTGAAGCGCGCTCGTATTCGGGCTTCCGATGGTATCCGCCGTGCCGCACGTTAGTCGTCAACCAGCAAATATTGAGCACGCATCGAACGTTCTTCTCCACCATCACTTTTGGGGGTTCCCAACTACCCCTGTGTGCATGCGTGTGTGTATTGTTTGCGGGGCCTTTGAGTCGACATTTTTCACACCCGCGGAGCCAGCTTTGTGTGTTGCTTCGCCAGCATTTCTCATGTGAGAAAATTATGCGCGCGTGTTGGTTATTGTTCTTGTATATTTTTTCTTCGTCCTTGTTCTTTTGTTTCTCGTCTATCCAACTTACTGTAAATGATAACAAGGAAGTGTGGAGCATGAGGATGTCAGTGTATAAGCAAGTACAAGAAAAATGGTTCGCTTCCTCCCAATGGCATAACTATATTTGCTCCCTTAAGCTAGTCGCTCTCCCATATCCTCGAAGGGATTTTCCTACTTCGTGTCTGTTTTTGTGTACTCTGATTTCTTTTTGTTGTTG
>JANSTS010007704.1:0-19012 GCA_026546915.1 Sylvicola fuscatus | reverse complement strand
ATTTTTATTATAATGAGCGTCCGTTAGAATAAATAAAAAACTTTTTTTTTTGTTATAAACCAATTGATTTTCTTGGTATTTATTTGTTATATTGATATTTCGTTCATTAATTTTTTATCCAGATTCCCCATGATCACTGTAAATATTTTTGTTTGCCCATTCCTCATTTTTTACACTTTGTTTTTTGGAATTATCTCCATAAAACCAACAACCGAATATCCTTTGTCATTTGGATGTATTTTTCTCTCCATTCTTTTAAATGTCTAACAGTTAAAAACTTAAGATGATTACAGCCATTTCTCATCTACTAAAATGAGGTTGTTGATCGCTAAATATTGTAAATTGACAAGCGAAAATCAGTTGTAGCGTCTGGCAGGAATGGCGTATAATCCTTGTAATGAGCATCTTCTTTTATGCTTTTTGTTGTATTCTCTTCTTAGGCAATTATAAATGAATGATTTTTATGCGCTGTAATGAATGGCAGTGGGAAAGTTTTGCCATTTACCCTAATGGCTAGGAAAAGTTGTGAGACAATCAAATAACAATTATTTTGCACAGTTAAATACTGTATCTTTTCAGTAGAATTAGTGTATTTTTGTAAAAAAGTTTGTTTTCGTGGGAACTTCTTAGGGTAATTATTTACTTCTTTCATTCTGTTTTCCGTTTCATTTGGTTTTTAACTTGAACATATCGCAGTCATTTATTGCGTCAAATTTTTTTGACGAGGGTAGTTTTATAAAAAAAAGTAAAAACCACACAAATGCACACGCAAAAAAGCTAACTCATTTAGAATATAGGCTACATTTCAATAATCTCATCATATAATTCAAGTTCCCTGTAATATATTGCCAATTTCCATGCAATTTCAAGCTATTCCAATACTCAACGTCATAATAAGCAACCGAAGCTATTTAATCGCCATAAATTTTGTTGGCAACATAAATCGATCGTCCTTCAGACAGATAAATTTCGATTTATTCATATGTTCAAACATGCAAAATGGCAATAAATTACACATTTCTCGTGCATTCCACTATAAACCATTTAAAATTTTCCGGATGCCATCGGAACCATTGTTAGTTTGAAATTTTTATTAAAATTTGTCTGATGTAATTGTACCGCCATCGCATCGTGTCTTCAATCTCAGAATGGATGGAAATTCTAAAAGGACGATTCTCCGAGAGCGGTCTTGTGTACAGAAAAGGACGTTTCAAAAGAAAACTGATTTGTTTCTAATGTTTTTTGAAGAGCTTTTAAGCTAAAGCCATTCAAGTCATAAGTATCAATAATCTATGGCATATGAGCCCCATTCCTAACATTATTTTACGGATATTTGTCGACCAACTTTCCTGGGTTTTTTAGGTTTCCCTTTCCCGATAAAGTAAATTATTTGCGAAAGTTTTCAACAATAGGAAAGCTTTTTATATTTCGTTTTGATCCTTAAATTCAATTGTGAAGTTTAGCAACATTAAATTCCGTTTTCATAATCATTTTTTAAATTTAATGTTACAAAAACCCTATACGGTCAAAGTCCCTTTGTAAGCGTCCAATCCTCCCAATTTCGCCAGTAATGTCAGACACATAAAATATATACTAAGCAAAACTATAACACAGCTCATTGCAGCCGGCTATAAATCATATGGTTTTTAATTCACTTTGTTCCTTTTTCAGTCCTCTCTCGCACCTTGCCTCCTCTGTATGCTTCAGCATAATAAATCGTTTACCTGTTCGATGGCAGGATTTTTTTTGTGTTAGTTTCTCCTCCGACAGTTCCCATATGGCGCCGCGCCGTCGGTTGTGTGCTTTCCGACTGGATGGCTGGCTTTAACTAAAAGCTTTGCAGTACAAGCACGCCAAATGAAATTAAGCTCCTTGAGTCCTTTATGCCATTTGCCAGGACGACAGCATAGTGGCAGCAGTTTGTACACACGTAGAAATGTAAGACCTAGACACGAGACCGGGGAATTGTTTTTTATGCCCCGTGGTAATTCTATAGTTTTATGGTGTGTCTGTGATTGTGGTTCCCTTTTTTGTTGTCAGAATTCAGTGTCATAATATTATGTTGATAAAGCACTATGCTGTAGTAGGGATTTATATATATTCCATTCGATTATGTGTCATAAATTGTAATGTTTTGTTGTCATGATAAACCGGAAAAAGTGATCGTTTTATTGCATCAATTCATAAAAATCAGTTGATTCTGGAATGTCCCAGCTTTAATGTACCCTTTAATAAAATATTCAAATTTTCAATTAGTTTTACTATTAGAAACTAATGATTGGCTGTTTTGAGTTATTTTATGTCCTTTTCACACTGAGTTGTAAATAAGCTCAACAACTTTCACCCAATTTACCTGGTATTTACCGATTGCAGTTCCGCTTATAAACTTCTGTGCACTATTGCCATTTAATTTATCATGAAAAGTTATCTCTTAACCTGTGAACGGAGTCTAGCATTCTGCACCCTGCATCGACGTTTGCGGTGTATAAACTTGCAAGGAAAACTTTCAACAATCCGGCCAACCACTTATTCCTTATTGCTTCGGGCCACTTATACTAAAATTTACCACCTCCTAAAAGGGCGCCATTAAAACAACAAAAGTCCATTTTAAATTGTCTGCCGCACTCCAGCTCGAGCAGGGCAGATTGGAAAAATGAGCAGCACCAACAACTGAAAGTCAATTTGGTGTGTACCAAATCGCTAGCATTCTGGACTGTTAATTTCATCTTGCCTGGCATACACGTTTTTCAACCAGAAGATTAGTTTCCGCCGTCCAAGCACTGTCGAGTGTGTTAGGGAATAAATTTTATTGCGAACCGCCACAAATCTTCAAACATAACGACCTTTTAACCATAGACAATAAAATGAGCGCCTTCACTTTGGGAAAGCGTGGTGGTTGAGAAGTGGGCCGTTGCCGATGGTGCTTATTCAATATACGGAATTTTTGGTCTGAAGTGTGTTTAATTCGCCTTCTTCTTGTTCCCCTTGGTCAACCATATTTTATTGTTTGTCTAGACTTTGGGGAGAGGAATAGAAAGGAGGCGTCAGCGCGTATAAAACACATTTGGCCATTAATCTTTTTTAATTTTTTTTTTTTCATTTCTACCCCGTTTTTGGTAATGCTGCGTGTTTTCGTGTTGTTTGGGGAATTGCATTTTCCGTATATGCTGTTAACGACTGCAAATTGGGTCAGTCATTTTATGGGCAGTGAATTTGGTGATTAATCGACGTTCGGTCACTGTTTTTGGCAATGTTTATTGGTCATTGTTTGTTTTACGTTTTATTTGGCGGAAAAGGGCAGTGAATGATCTACGACAATTGCTGATTAATTAGATGTTTGTCACTTTGTTTACGAGTAATTAATTTTTGCTATTCATTCTATTTCTCCTCTCCGGATCTCAATCAGTTCTGGTACTAAAGACCCACTGAGTACCAGTCTAACTAGCGTACAAGAAAAGTCTTTGCTGATTAGACATAGTGGTTTTCATATGCTCACACATTCAGCGTAAAGACAAAGTGCAGTTGGTTGACTTCACATACGAGCAGATAACAATTGGCATACCACACCATCAAACCCACATGAGCGTGAGGTTCATCTCGGCGTGCACAAATTCAATGGGTTGAGCCTTTGAATGGGCTGCATTTGCTGGTATTCAAATGACAATGCTTTGTGGTGGAGATAAGCTGACAGTTTCTAGATTCTGCTGTTTTGATCTGCGGAAATTTATCTGGGCTGGTGTTTATTTGAATAGGAGTTGTGATGGAGTGCCTGGTAATGTTGTGTTAAAGGGATGAATTATAGAAGCGCATAATGTGGCGTCGTAGAAAGTGCTGTTATCAGATGCTTGAAGGGCGTTTCGGTGAAAGTGTGAAAGGATTATTGTGGATCGGTGTGTTTGGGATATATGCTTTTATGAAAGAATGTGTGAAAGTGCGGTTCTAGAAAATGTGGCTAAACACCTGAAAAGTCGATTTCAGTTTTAATTAATCCTGAACAGAAAGCTTTTTATCAGAAATTTGAATTCATTTTGGTTAAACGAAAACTTAAATTCACCCAATTTCAAGTTCTTCCTCTTTTCTACACAGTAATAAGTCGCTTTCACACAATAGATCAAGTCAACGTGATACAATCATTATAATCCTTCTTATCCCACATTTCCGCTCCCTTTTCCACAATCTGCCCATTATTCTACGAGTAGTATGATTATAATATTATCCAGCTACATAGTTGCTTCTTAATAACACGGCTTTCACCCCTCACTCTCCATTTCCCTCCATTAAACAACAAAAAAGGCGGATAACTTTTCATCCCTTTGGAATTATTTCAACACCCACTCAATCACTCGACACGACTGGCACGTCTCCACAACTAAAGCTAAATTAACTAGCTAATTAGCATACGAAAAACACAGTTGAAGCGAAATATTCCAATGCTAAAACGGCGCAAGGACTTTTATAACTCAATTTATCCAGAACGATGTACGAGCACTCATTCCGGCCGCTCACGAATCGCCTCGTTTCTGTACACGTTTTACTATTATTTTTTCCTTTTTTCCTTTTTTTCGTAACTCATTTCTTGCCATCCTCCACTCACTATCCAATGGCCTGCTTGCACTCAGCACAGAGTCCTCTAGATTCTTCTAATATGCTTTTTACCCATTTTTATTAGCCACCAATCCTTCATTGAATTGAGCCACGCGAATTATTTTTTATTTTTTTTGTGTGTGGGCAGTGAATATTTGCTTCGATGAGGGTGAGTCCTATCATTTCATGTATTTCTTCATTTTTGTGCTCCTGCGTCAAATGATAGGTCGTTTTTATATCAATGGTCTGCACTGGTGGGGTGGATTTTAATGGGGCCGCCAATTTACCCGTCGGTGCCTTCACCCCCTCCTTAAACCGTCAGTGTCTTTCTGGTAGCCATTAAATGTATATGTATACGTGTTCTTTAAACTGAATATCGCGCTCAAAGGGTTAATGTGCCTCTTCAATATCAGCAATATTATTTTACCCCGGCTTTATGTTACGTGACCTTTTTGGGAAACAGCCAATTGGAGTGTTCGATGTAGGCTGCACGAAAAAAAAACATTGTGTTACAGAACTAATGGGGAAACGAGGAGACTAAGCAAAGGAAACTGCCATTGAGAGAGGGTGAAAATTTTCCAAACACACATTTTCTCGCTGACGGTAAATCATGAAATTAAGCAGCTCTAAAGGAATAAATTAACATGCAAAACTGATTCGACACAATTCCACCGGACAATGATCCTTATTGTTATGATTATTGCCACTAGAATGGTGGTTGGTGAGCGAGGGGTGGTCGGATTGTGAATGAGTAATGAAGGCCGAATACATATACAAAAGGGTTAAATCTTGTGAGAATTATTCTATTCTGCCGTTACAGCTGTAAGTCACGCGTTCTCCACTTTTTTTCGTGTTTCTTTCTTTAACTCCAACGACGACGAATTTTTATGATGGATTTGTTAGTCCGTTGATGCGATAAGTGCCCATTTACAGGCAAATTGGGAACAATTTACTGAATTAACAAAACTCTAAACAATGGCATGGCTTCTTTAGATATAGATTCCATCTCTATAAATGCGACGATATGGAGACCTGCTCGGGGAGTCGACACGTACGTTGAAAGTAAATTTTTGGCCGCTGGCTGTAGACGTGATGAAGCGATATATATTACCAGTCTAGACTCCAGACGGTGCCGTAGTCGTCCTTCTAACCGTATCAATTCCCAAGCAGAGTATTTGTTTTTCAAAGTAGATTTACTGAATTTGCCAATCACCTAATCCCCCATTTAAGAGTTACCCAAGCTCAAATTCTTTATCGCCAAAGTGCCACGTCCACCTTTCTTAGTTCTGATTATACGATACGGTACAATCACCCATATTTTCTTAACTCGGTACCAGCTTAAGCAATTCAACTGCTTCCTCAGGCATGTCTACATTCAATACATATATAACGTGGGGGTGGAAGGATTATGGGCGGACACCAAAAAAAAATGAAAACTGATAGAAAAAAGGGTGAAGGCCACTTCCAAGGAAACAAAAAATGACTGAAATAAAACGGTCCAACGGCACAGCTAACCAAGTCGGTGTGGGTATTAGTTCTAAATGGCGTTTATGTAAGTTCAAGTAGAAGAAGCTCCCTCGTCGCTTCCCCTTTACTTCCATAATGCTGGGTAATGTCGAGCACGTGTTTTGTGTTTCCATTTTTCAGAGAAGCTATAGCACAAATTCGCTTTGGTAAGACTGCAAAAAAAGATTCCTGTAGGCCCATTCTACGATGTTTTCGTGGTTGAAATGATTAATCGGTATATTTTCGCAGAGGCCACAAAGCTTTTTTTGCTGGCGCATCTAGACCTGTACTATCAACACTCGAGCTTTGATTATCATCTGTTATGGAAACCGGGATGAACAGAATGAAGCAGATACATTTTTTATCGATTTCATTCATCCGCTATCAGAAGATGTCCTTTTTGATAAACGAGGCTCGTTTTCCGTTTCTCTACTCTAGCACAAAGCCTTCTATTGTACGCTCATAAGCGCCTTTGAAGCAAAGATCGCCGGGCAACGTCATGTCAGGGCGATGTCGGAACTGTGTCAAGCGGAAACTGTCGCCACATTCATTCCAAACCATTATCACGGTCATTATTTGTAATTTATCGCATTGTTGATCTCTGAAATATAATTAAAAACGCAATTAAAGCGTCGTTTTGTGATATTGTCTAGTGCTTCTGGTATTTAGTCTGACACTCGTTGACTGCATTTTCTTAACAACCAGTTTCCGTAGTTTTCTTGTGCCAAAATAATTAACAGAACTTTTAATTATGTGGTGAAAACAATAATTCTAATTCATTATAGAATGTTTGTTTCTTTCCATTATGAATTTATTGTTGTAAACTTATTAATGAAGCTGATTAGAAAAAGGAAAATTTTAAGTAACAAGAAAACTTATTCAACACATTTTTGTTGTTGTCCAAACCAGAAAATGGACTTCTAAGCTATGAGAATCCCAACTATCACATGGATCCGCAACGCATCGAACGCAACTCACACCTCTATGAGGAAATTCTGTCAGAGCTGCAACAGCAGAGCAACCTGCGAACGTCAGCCAAACACATGGTTAGCAACCGCAAGGACTACGCCCGCATGGACATCAGTTCGATGGGTGTCGACTTGAAGGAGAATTTCACAGCCGCCGACAAACAGTTGATGCTGGACGATCAATCGCCCACCGAATCCAAAACCAAATCTGATCAAACACCAGAGAAGAGTGACGACGACACAAAACTGAAGAAGGACAACAGCAACACTGGCAGCAATGCAGCCGATGACGGTATCAAATATATTTCGGGTAATCTGAACTCAGACGACTTGTATGCGCTGCCTAATAAACGAAAACAGAACAATGTGAACGAGCTGAGTGCTGAAGATGAGCAGAATGTGGCCGTCAATGAGATAGATGACGATGAGGAGGAAAAGGGACGCAAAGAGGATATCGAAGGAATTGAAGATAAAGATGCCAACAAAGATCTGCCACCCGGATGGGAAAAGCATGAAGGTTAGTTAAATATTATATGTCACGCGTTTAAAATGTCTAATCTATATAAGCTTCCCTTTTGGCACAGACAATGACGGTCCATATTATTGGCACATAAAGTCGGGAACAATACAGCGTGAGCCGCCCGTATGGCCTAAGGGGCCTGTCAAAGAGCTCAAAACACCTGTTACGTCCACAGCGCCAGCGGTTGCATTCCTGCAGTCGCGAAGTCCAAACAGCAATTTCATCTATGGGTCCCGAGATGCGATTGGCTCCAGAATTCCGGTGAGCACTGTTTTGAACCTAATTTAAGGGTTGAAAAGTTATTGATCGATTGGATATGAGCTTCCATGTTGTCAATGACAAATAATTAATGTTTGTTTTCTGTGTGCCGGAAATTCTCTTGAAATGATAGGAAAAGGCTGCCAGAAACAATTCAATCCATATTATTATTGACAGCAAATTGAGAGCACACAGGAAGTGTGTAGTCAATTATGAACAACCCCAATAATTTCAATTATTAATGGAGTGGAAATCGATATTTACTCATTCTGGCTGCTTAAAACAATTCGTAGAATTGAAAAGGACATAATTTAGTGGAGGGGCATGCATTAGTAATGTGATTGTGATTTCCATTAATTTCGAAGCGTTCCTCGATTGTAAGCTTAGCCCTAATTTTGGCGACCCCATACTGAATCATTGGCTTCAATGATCATAGTTTCCGCATTTAATTAAATTCATTGAACTGGAACTGAACCTGTTTGAATAATAAATCAGTAGAATATAGAGGGATAATGGGACTTCTAGGCAGTTGGATTCTTAACAATTATTTCTTACTTATATTCATCTTAGGTTTGTAACTTAAAAGTTTCAAAATGTTTTAGAAAAAGTAATATTTCTCGCCACAAAAAAAAATTTAAATTATTAGTTTTTAATTTGGGATTAACAATTAAATCCGTACAGACCCCTACGATAGAATTAATTTTAGGCAATCAAAACCATCCCTAAAATCCGGTTACACTAACCACCCCAGTTCCTCAATGACTCACGTTAATGGCTGCATGGAAGTTAAACTTTAAGAATATATAGACGGATGTGGTCCATAGTGGCGGTAAAATTTTGTTAACGGCTTTTTAAATTGTCGCCACAGCCGTGCAAAAGTGAAAGCTCAAAAATGGGCGGCTCGATTAGAGGGGTGGGACTATTAAAAGATATTTATGTCATTAATTTGACGATAAAGTTACGTCGTTTAACAGACTGCTTGCTGTAATTACGGCGGCCACATCATGAATTTGTAATAAAAAAAAATTCATCCGAGATGGTCTTGAAATCTGTTCCATACCAAGTCGCCCTCCCGACATGTAAAATCAATGCATTTTAAAATGTGTTTATAAGCATAATTTATTTATTGGCGTCGGATGGCAATAAATTGCCACTCATTTCAGCTTGCATGAGCTGCTTTTATTTAGATTAGGCTATAACGAATAGTTCATTGACAAGAATGTGTTCAGACATTGTTGAAGATTCTCCGACTCCACGAATTCGAGGTTTATGAATTGCTTTACGTAATTGGATACATTTCTAATTGAATTTTCGCACCATACAACCAACTCTATCTGTTGTGTGAAAGACGCTACGAGAAACTGTGTTATGCGACTCAACAGCAACAAACAAACTTTTCTGACAAAGAGAAAATCTTAAAGATCTTTCGAGTTAATTAGAAACCTCTTACATAAATATTTCCTTTTGATTTAACCACCACCTTCTTTGTAGCTCAGCCTGCTCCCAGCCTCTCCCAAGCCTCCGGGGACAGCGTAGGAAAGGTGCGAAAATTACTTGGAAGAAAGAAAAACAGCATCATCCATATAGTGTAGGGCATGATAAGAGAAACTCATTCCTCCTTAAACCTGACGCGATTTCCATTTATTTTCTGTACACCATCCCCGTTATATTCTCGTCGCCAGTCAAGGAATCTCGTTATTTCCAATTTGGTTTTGCTCTTCATTTTGGTCCGTTTCGCGTCGGTTCTGTGCTTTGGTATTTGTGTTTCAACCCCTTTCATTCAAGTCCAAATGTGTGTGTATGTACAAAACTCGTGTGGCACAGAGAAAACGAAAAAGAATCGAATCAGAAATGAGAAAATTGCTCACTCTAACCCCCCCCCCTACCCCCTCACTACTCGCATCACCATACATCTTTGTTCACTGACTACAACTTATTTCCAACCCCTTTTGTCCCAAACAGCATCTTTTCATATTCAAATCACGTTCAGACACCTCCATGTATTCTCGCATCTTCTTTCTTACGGTTGCTTTTTGTCTTTCTTTCACGCCGAAGTCGCCCTCCGCGTATGTCATGAGCTATGTGCCACACTGCTGGCGTACATGCCCACCCCCTGCCATTGTCTAATGCAATATACATACCGATGGAAGTCGCGTATTCGTACGCATTCACTGCACAATTCTGCCCTTGTACCGCTGAGACTATACACAGCGAGTGCGGGAATTATGCCTGTAAATGTCATCCCCATTAGTGTTGTAACAAACTTCTGTATTCAGACTGAGGCAGCAAACACTTTTTCGTCATTTCAGTCTGTTGTCTCCCCGTCTACATTGTGCGACCACCATCACCATCCAACCAACCTCACCACCCTTGACATTTTTTTCGTTAGAAGTCGCATATTCCTCGAGGGCGCTGGTGCTTTATTCCCATTTTGGGAAGGCCACGCGATATACACTTGTCAATCTGTGTCTCAATCCTGCTGTCCAATTCAATCATGTCCCAACGAATCAATATTAATTGAACCAAGGGACTAACAGATATGCTATTTGAATGCAAATTTATTATTATTATTATCATTGGTGCTCCGCCTGGCGTTGGCATTGACTATATTGCGATTGGGGGTGCACAGTGTGATGTAAATTTATAGGGATTCCAGTCTGTTGTTGGTTTTGGGTGTCATTTGGTTGAGGTGAGGGTTGCTTTCATCGTGGCATATGGCTCAAGTTGAGGGAGGACATTTCAATGATCAATAATTAGTTTGGATTTGCTTCATTTAAACGACGGTGTTGCAGGCTTCTAGTATGCCAATGGTTCCAGATTTTAGAGCATGTTTTGATTTCAATTAAAAGCAGGGGTCGAATGTGTCAACATGATTTTAATTGGGATTTGCGAAAGGGTCAGTTTTTAAATTGGGGTTTCGATTGAACCTGTTGAGAATTTATAAAGTTTAATTAAAATTATTCTACTTTTGAATGGGATTTTTCATTTTGTTAAAGAATTCATAACTTTACATTTTTTCGTCTATGAATTTTTTAGGGGCTCTAAACTAAAAAAAAAACTCTGAAAACGCTAAAACTTCCAGCAATATAAAACAGAACATAAATTGCAGAAAACGAGCAACTGATACCTTTTTCTGACTGCTCCCAGCCCAATCCTTGACGACGAAACGTGCCCACATTTTCTGAACCTTAACATTAATTTTTATGAAGTTTCATGAGGGTAGGACACATGTATACCGTAAAAAATAACATAAATTGAACGCAATAAAATAATATTAACATAGAACCAGCAAAACTTTATCGCCATGACTTTCTCACTGCACTTCTACCCCCGAGCGGCCTTATGAATCATGGAAAACGTCATTTAAATTGCAATCGCCATATGTATAACAATTTCGATTTAATAAAACAGCATTTGCATAATGACAAAATTCATCATGAACTACAACATTTTCTATGTGCAGGAAACACAAAGCCTCTCAGTAACACGAAGCAACACAAGTTCGGCACTTGACCAGGAGGAGGAGCGCCGCCGAAAAGAGGACCTCGCCTTCAAGTATGACCAACTTTTTATCCTTGTCAGCATTTGATAACCCAATTAATTTTGATGCATTATGTTTTCCAGACGTCGCAGCTACCCACTGAAATCCGAATCAGACCGACCAATTAGATTTGCTGTTCGTTCACTGGGCTGGGTCGAAATCGCCGAGGAGGACCTGACACCAGAGCGCTCGTCCAAGGCGGTTAATAAGTGCATTGTCGACTTGTCACTCGGCCGCAATGATCTGCTTGACGTGGTCGGACGATGGGGGGATGTAAGTGCAGTCGCTTCGAAAGCCACTTAATTAACACTTACCTGTGTGCTAATAAACACCACTTAACATATTTGTTTGCTCTCCAATTGCAGGGTAAAGATTTGTTCATGGATTTAGATGAAGGTGCTTTAAAATTAATCGATCCGGAGAATTTGACAATATTAAATACACAACCGATTCACACAATTCGTGTGTGGGGTGTGGGACGCGATAATGGGAGGTAAGATAGCGATTCAGAGGGAATTAATTAACTGCTGTGTTGTGGAGATGAGAATTCAGTGGCTGTTGTTGGATATGGGACGAGCGCTATGGTGTTGTTGATGAGGATTATTAATAAAAGACGCCATCTGCTGATAATAAGCTCATTTTTATGGTTGCAATAACATATGTGATGTGTCAGATGGTGGTGTGCGTTGATTCGTGATTGAGGTCACGACGCGAACAAGAGCGGTGACATGGTTTCGAAATTGTGAGTCAAGGCAGCGCGAAATGTTGACACTGGAAAGGCTTTTTATATTTGGTCCCCATTTTCTCAACGTTAATTCACATTTCACTTGAATGAACAACGAATTCAATGGAATTTGTTTTCAATTATCTTGTTTATTAGATTTTAAACGTAAAACCTTAAGTGTAATTAAGCTTTACACTCCCGAATTCAAGTTGATATCGCCTATTAAAGCATCCTGAAATACATAATTAAATTAATTTTATCTTTTCCAAAGGCGTATGCTGACTATTTCTTCCTCTTTGACTAAATGATAATAAAATCAATTTGCTTTTAATTCGTCCGTTGCACGATAAATCAGCTAGTAATCTAATTATTTTTCGGCGTTGCTGACGCCGAGACCACCCTCTTCAAACTTAATTGTTCTCATCGTATCTGCTCCACCACCATCATCACCAGCGCATCGTCTCACCACGACATTTTAGTCCGATCGTGGCAACTTCAGCAACAACACCAACAACAACGCCAACTAAACGATTGATTAACCTCAAAATACGAATAATTTAATTAAAGTAATCCTTTTTGTTTTCTGTTGTGTACACACTTTAACTCGGTTTTATATATCTTATTCATATATTCATGTCGTTTATTCTCTTATCTTCTATTTTGTGCTGTGTGCCCCCTATATTTCTTTATGGGATCGCCCCACCAACAGAGAAAGGTAATTTGAAATCAAGATTAGTTCTTAGCCTAATCACTTTATGATCGCTTGTTGTAATCCAATTTTGGCTGTGTTGCATGTTTTATGATTTTTGAACAAAGTTAAACGATTGAACGCTTTTTTGGCATTGGACCGATGTGATCCTATCCGTTTTAGGAGACTGTCGAGCTTCTGCATTTAAATTCAAATGGTTTGGGATCATGATTAGATAAAAGCTTTGTACAGTTTACTAGAAAAACGCACATTATTTTTGATTGGATAGCACTTTTCACCATTTTTAATCCTTATAAGTGCATGTGGTGCTACAATGGTGAACTTTTTCGCTGAAACACAAAATTGCCCTCAAGACGAACAAATAATTGAGTTAATTAAATGTATACGAAAAGAACGCGAATTGTCTTAAGCACGTCTCAATATATCCAATTGAAATTCTGGTGTGCGCTTCTAATGACTGTACAAATGGCGTGGAGAGATGTGCTTACTCGCTACGTAAAATTCGCTTATTGTACTTGCTTTTTGCACTAACGCAGATAAACTTTTTGCATCCCTTGGGAATCAGCGCGGAATTTTAAAGCACACACAATAAGCATTGAACTCGCAGTTGCATTAAACTTAATGCATAAAGCTGCTTTTGGGGTTGCAATGGGGGTAGTTATGATGGACTGCTTAAGTTTTGCGATATCTTGGAAATAAGTGACTTTATAAAATAAAAACGTCCTCTCAAGATGCAGACAAACTGCAGCTTAGGTCTTCATTTGTAAAAGCAGAAAGTTGTACTTAAGGGTTGTTCGTCAAGTTGTAATTGGAAATTAAATTTGTGTCTGCAGCAGAGTACAAGGTCTTTTGATGGAATTACTTCTGAAGTTTAAATTCATTTTGTTTTTTGTTTTTTTTTTGTAGTTTTATTATTTTCTTGCATTTTAGTAGTTTATTGTTTAACTAACATTATCATTTAATTTCATCAAAAATTCTTACTAACGTCACTTCAAATCCGACAGGGACTTTGCATACGTGGCACGCGATCGCCTCACCCGCATCCACATGTGTCACGTGTTCCGGTGTGACACGGCCGCCCGCACGATCGCCAACACCCTGCGCGACATCTGCAAGCGCATTATGATCGAACGCTCTCTGCAGCTGGACGCCAACGGCACAAGCGCCAACGGTGGCAGCGGCCGCAGTGCCACCCGCCCAACCGACTTGCCGACGGAGAATCGCCGTTGGGTGCGACACGCACAATCATTCCCAACTCCCATGGAGGAGCCGAAGAAAGTGCTGAAAGCACAGTACCTCGGCTCACAGGAGGTGAACAACGCCACCGGCATGGAGGTGCTGAACACCGCCATCGACAATATAAGCAAAGACACCGGGCCCGACCAGTGGGAGCATGTCAATGTGTCGGTGGCGCCCAGCATGATCAGCATACACGGCACCGGCGATGACGGCCGGCTGATTGCCGAGTGTCGAGTGCGCTATCTCAGCTTCATGGGCATCGGCAAGAATGTCAAGAACTGTGCATTCATAATGCACACGGCACAGGACAAGTACGTCTGTCACACATTCTATTGTGAGCCGTCAAGTGGCGCTCTCTGCAAAACTATTGAGGCCGCCTGCAAGGTAGGACTATTCGGCGACATTATTGGTGGTTGATTGGAAAGGGCTAAATGTATTTTAATTGCAGCTGCGATACCAAAAATGTTTGGACGCTCATCCTGAGAATCGACTGTCGTCCGAATCCAATACACCCAACAAGGGATTAGGGGCGACAATAAAAAACCTGATGAACTCGTTCGCGTTGAAAAAGGACAAGGCCAGCTCTTCCTGAGAGCGCGCCAAATCTCTGCAGGTAAGTCCAGTTTTGTGTCCGTGCGTTAGGATGTACCTATACCTAACTCTGACTCTAATTGATAACACCTCCTAACTAGTGAATGTAGTAAATAAAGATCCAAAAAACCAATCAAATCTCTAAAGGAACTTTGGCCACTTCCTACAGAGCGGGAGGTAATACCACACCGACACTTGCAGTCGCCGCTAACCAATAAGAAAATATTCGACTATCCGCATAGTCCATAACAATTGCTTTTCATGGCGACTACCCGACGACGGCCATCCTCATCACTCTCATCGACATCATCCAACTGCTCCACCACTTCTTCTTCGACTACTTCTGTAACGTCTACTTCTTCTTGTTCGTCGCATTACTTACAACCGTTGTGTCGCCAACAAATTGAGGGCCGGCCGCCAGCACGATTGCCGCTGCCAACCACCAGCACCGGCCTGGAACATCAAGAATTAAACGCTAGACTTAGGTTAGATCCTCTCGAGGAATAAATGTCCAAAAACAAAAACACAAAAATATAAAACATTAACACTTAAAAAAAAGTAATATTAACAAAAGATTTATTAAAAATGCTGGTAAATGTAATTGAATATTAACTCTAAATTAAATTTAATTTTTACAAATTAAGCTTTTTAGAGCTTACAGGTGTTATGACGTACTAAAGATTTACTTAACATTTCATTCTATTTATTTATTTATGTATTTAATCGTTTTTTAAGTATTTGTTTTATGATATTCATTTCATCACTCTTTTATTGGTGAAAAAAAATGTAAAAAGCTTACTTTTTTTAGTAAATTTTGTTAATTTAAACTATTCGTCTTGAGTATAAATCAATTTGTTTTAGAGTATTTTTCTTAAACCATGAATTAATGTTATTGTATTAGTTTTGAAAATATATCAATATTAATGCTTATTATTTAATGTTACTTCTTAATTTTGTAGTTATTATTGAGAATGTAAAGTTCATGTTATTGTTTTATGACGCCATTTTATTGCCATCTTTGCCACCGTAATAATTATTGCCAGGTAGCTTATTTTTCAAGTTATAAATTTGTTCGCCTCACTCATAATCTTAACTCTTTATTAATGAAACGAAATCTACATTTTCTGACTGCCATACTTTGTTATAACTTAAATCTATAATTTATTTGACTAAGCACATCTTCACTCATTTTTAGAACATTTGTTCAACATATTTATTTATTTTGATGTGGCAAAAAAACACATCAATTATGATTTAAGTGCCACATTATTTGTCTCTTTGTTCTCAGACTAAATGTGTATCCAGAATTGCCACCTGCAATCAAGAATGCACCTAAATTAATAACGAATCTCAAAAAATGTTAGAGCTAGCGCAGCCTCCTGCGACATATCCTTCAAACGCATTAAACTTGTAAAACTTGTAAAATCCCCACACTCACTGTTGTTTAAGTATTAACCTCCTGCACATGTGTGCTGTTAAAAACATAATTGTAAATCAGCAAACTGTGGTGAAAATATGAGAAAAGAAAACACTCACTAAAAATTGAATATTTTTAACGAAAATTATCATTATAGAGAAACAAATGATGCGGCTCATTTGCCATCAACTATAAAGAATGTAAAAGAAATCAGTCATGGGGCAAGCATCACCACTAACAACTAGATGATTAACTAAAAAAAAAATGCAATATTCATAAATATTGCGAAACATTTAAGAAACTTGACAAAACGAAGATTTAATTCTGAAATAATTGCGTAGATAAATTAAATGAAAAAGATTGCGATACTCAAAAGGAGGAAACTACTAAATTACTCAAAAAGTGTTTATACAAAGCAAAAAAACAAAATATTTAATAAAATGTATTTAAAAAATTATGAGAATAACACAAATTAATCATTAAACTATTAAACCGCATTGGCGCAGGCGTCTTGCTTCTTGTAAAATAAAATAAAACTCTAATAAAGGAAACAGACAACATGGAAACGTTTATAATGAGACAACTCATTATTTTGTGTTTTTTGATCGGGTTTTTTGTTGTCAAATGTGCGCAGTCTTTTTTATATGGGAAACTCGTGCGGTTGGGTAACTTTTGAAAACTGATAAATCAGCAAATTTGTATTTTCAATATTCAGAAATCATTAAAATCGCACAGATTCCTTTTTTCCTCCTTCACTATCCATTTATTGTTTATTTCTGAAAATCTATACGTTCATGATAGTCCAAACATTTTAGTGAAATTCTGTTTGATTTCAAACAACTCTATCGAATTTATGTAACTAAATTTCATTAATTTAAACAATTAATATACTTACCCGCTTATACTCAAACATCAGTATTGATTTGTTAAATCAAATGTTTGTGTTGAACTGTTCAAAACAAACACAAAGTTTAATGGCAAAGAGAATAACTGCGTAAAAATATTTAAATCATAATATTAAAACAAAAAATACAAAACGTAAAAGCTTCTGCGATGTTAACAATCTTTAAGACATTAAAACTTACCAAATAAAAGAAAATGTGAAATTAAGCAACAAAAAAAAAATGAAATATTTAAAAGCATGAAAAAATCAAAAGTAAATATTATCATGATTATAAAAAAAAGAATAAAAATAAATTGTCAATGTCCCTCCCTCCCCAAAATAAAAAGAGTAAAATGACGATGAAAAGCGCGATTTTGTAAATATTATTATAAAAAAGAAATTTGTTTCTTGCCTTTCTTATCGATTAAAAATTCCCCCAAAAAAAAAAACTACCCTCATAAATATTAGTATTAACCACTAGGTACTCTGCATTTCTTGAGAACTAATTGGTTTTTGTTTAATTAATTGGTACACAAAATTGCATAGAATTGAATAAAAAGCCACAACTGCATAGGCAGTTTAGACTTTTAGACGCTTAACATGTGAAATGATGGAAACAAAAAAGGATATTATATTATTATGTAACAGAAATAACTTATATAAAAAATCAAATGCAAGAAAAAATATATATTTTTTAAAAGTAAATTAAATGAAGATCAACATTTGAAAACGGATAAAAACTATAAAATTGATTTTTTTTTTTGGTTGTCATTAAGTCGTTTTGTTTATCGAATCGATTATTAACTTTAATCAGGCGCCCACTGTCACCTGGCGGCGCGGCGCAGCACTTAATGTCAGTAACGCTTTTACAATTAAAACATTAAAATAAAAAATAAATATATATTTATTGTAGTGAAATCGTCATTTCCGTTTATATTCACACACAATTCACAAAGAAAACACAAACATTCACACATAGAAACACAAAGGAAAATGATTACATGATTTATTAAACGAGAAATGTCTCTTCAGTTCTGCCATTTGTTCGATTATTTCAAACAAACACAAACAACAAATTAATGTTAATATTTAATATATAACAAATGAGCTAGATGTTATTTATATAATAAAGAAATTTGAAAACTACAAAAAAAAAATTATAAAATAAATAATACTGCTTGCTAATTGCACATGTGCACACAAACACACACACACACACTCTCTCTTTTATGACGAAAGAAAAACAAGCGAGTTGGAAGGGAAAATGAAAATTGAATAAATTAATGATTAATTACTAATTATCAAAGCGCATTGCATCACGCAATTAAAAAATCATAATAAGAAAAATACGCATGTTAAGATGAACTCAAGCTAAACATTTAACAAAATGGTGTGTTAGTTTGGCAGAAATTAATTAAATAAATTGAGTAAAAAACCATTGGCGTAATGTTTAGTTCATTTCTGTTTTACTGTATTTAAGGACTTTTCTTTTGGGAAATCTACCTTTATGATTTCCGCAAAAATTATTGGAAAAAATTATAAATTTGCATTATGATATGCGTCGGCTGAATTGATTTTTTTTAGATTATAGGGTAACAAAAGACCTTCACAGGATTTAGCAAATCCTTAAAAAATTCTTCGACTTATTGATAGGAATCAATTATTTCCTAAGATCTTTGAGCTGCAACTTGTAAGTATTTCGACCATAATTTATAAATGAACTGACATATTTAAGATGTGAAGATCTTTATTTCTCCAGTAAAATAGCTCAGAGTGACGTCAGAGCTACATGTAAATGTGTCATATTACATGCCGTGTACTATGGCCTTAAGTCCCTATTAAATTTAAAATTGTAACTAACAACAAACAATTTGAGTCTCCTTACCCAAAAAAAAGGTTTGCGTCTAAACTATATCCAACTTGACCGATTCAGCCCAAAACAGCTGATCTCATACGCACTTTCAATTTATAACAGAAGTAATTGCAACTGATAACAAATTTAACTCTGATCAGATTTGTTATCAGTGATGGAGGCAAACATTGACACAAACAACCAGAAAACCGAAAAGAAT
>JANSTS010007701.1:0-11273 GCA_026546915.1 Sylvicola fuscatus | reverse complement strand
TATAAAGAAAACTAAATATTTAAAATAAATTTAACTTGCCATAGATTTTAAAGAACATAATTTCTAAAAGTGAAAATACTGTTTTAAACTATGTTTAATCCGATAGTCATGTGTCACACTTTAAAAACATTTTTTTTACGAAAAGGACCACTATTTTCCGACTATACATATAATAGTAATTGGAAGCAATCATAAAAGCATACGTTTAACATATCAAACACTTCCGTCGCGCCGCCAAATGGTGCGTCGTGATTAACGATTATTGAAATAGGAGTACCCGCTATTTACGGAATATGTGAAAAATGAGCGATAACCAGCGACACAAAGTTCAACAATCATGTGAAATCGTTTAAATAACGATTATATGCTTAAACATTATCATTTGCTTTGCTGATTTTCATCATTAAATCGTTGATGTGAGGCGCGGTGCGGCGATGTGCCACGTCATGCCGCGCCACCTCTCTCCTTCTACCTCTAATTAAAATGTACCAACCATGTGCGAGTTTTCATATATGGATGAGCCCTTAACTTTATACGCCTCCATTGATATAATACTCATAGAAGCATGCATACCCTGTACCCTGAGCGGTAAACGGAATACACACATACACGTACGCGTAATTGCTACCCTCGCGAGCAGACTACAAAGGTAGTATGTTAGAGAGAAGACGAGCAAGATCATATGTGTGTCATTTAAAATTTTCATTAAGTTGATTTCAAGTGTTATTTACTATGCCGTAATTGTATTGCTGATCTCATGATTAAGATAAACTTTCATTATTGAGTTCATGCAATTAAATGTTTTAACGTTTATATTGTTTTGCAAAAGCATCAAAAATATTTTGTTTTAAAAAGTAGCAACATAGGAAAACTATTCTAGGTACTATTTGCATAATAACTATAAATGGTTTCTAATGATATAGAAACACGTCTTATTATAATATTATGTAGAAATAGGCAAATTACATATATGTAAAATCCTTAATTTAAAAATGCGTATTTTTGGCAATTTTTACGCATTTTTGATGACGCTTTCCAATTTCAATAACACACTTTTTACTGATAAATAAATGAAATTTTCATAATTTTTTGCTAAATATTACTTTTGCAATTTAAATTTATAAATACGAAGGATTACAAGGAAAATTGTAAATTATATGCATTAAACAAGTTAAAAAATTGTTTGTATGACTTTGACTTGTTCAGCAAAGCTGTAGGTGTTTTTAAGGCTCAACATTGGCTAAATAATTTTCAAAAAGCAAACTGTTTTTAAGATGATTAAAAAAATGAGCTTTGTCCTTGAAAATGTGACGTTTTGGCCCATACAAATTTTGGTGTATTATGATGAACAATGTAAAAACAATAAACTAGATGATTTCAGGGTAAATGTATGTATATAAACGGAACGGCCGAGATATTGAAACCTTGTTTCTTGTCAATTGACTATGGCATTGACCCTACGAAAAACTTTGTTTAGATAATTTGACTCAAGAAGTTAAATTATTTTTCTATTAGTGACTAGCCACTAGCTTGTGGCATTAAAGAGGGTAAAATCGTTATTCGATTAAAAATTGTAAAACTTTTAGGTTGCAGATTAAACAAATGACACAGCTCATTCAAACCAAAATTATTTTAATAACTAGAAATCATAAATTAGTTTTCTAAAACTAATTGCTCGATATAAGAGCTTGATGCACTATGCGACTACAGCCACAACAATGGTGCAGCAGTTCAATGCTAAAGATCTAATTTAAAATTTTAATCACTTCATAAATTTTGCAGACGGGCGATCTAGTGTAAATGGATTCTTTATTCGCTTTATTTAGCGCACCAGCCACCAAAGATGCTGCACCAGACGAAAAAGGGTTGGAGGGAAGGGTGGATATGCGATGTAGAAGAGCTGAACATTTTTTAGAGGAGTTTGCAGCACTGAGCATATTCTATTGGAATGCTGAAATAAAGAACAAAGTGTTTTTATGCTTCATTTGATGGTAATACATTTGGACGTGAAAAGTTTTGCGTCTGCAATTTCCGGTTGCAACACAATTAAAGTACGAATAAACAGTTATCTCAGTTGAATTGAAGCACGTAGAATCTTAAATTGTTAAAATGATATTCATGTTGGAAGTAGACGGTTGAATTCAAATGTAATTAAATAAAAAAATGGTGCTAAATGAGTCAAAAAAAAAAATGCTGCTCATTTTGTACATTTAGCCTCGTTAAGATAGTCAAGAAAGCTAATTAAGTGTAAATTCGTTCAAGTACCAATTGGCGAGTCACAAGACGAATATTATTAAAAGCTTTTCATTTTCTTAATTTGGAATAAGACAAAATTGTTATTACGTCTATTTGCTATCCACCCCTCAATTTAACAGCTCAATACGTAATGCAATACATGTCTCATTATATTTTCATTTGATTTTTCAGAAAAGATACAACGTAATAAAATTTGTATATATTCGAATGTATGCGAGTATAATAAGTTCGGGAATTGTATATGTACGTGTAATGAGCGTCGGGCGCACAAGTCAACCTTGCTAACAACTTGTTAAAGAAAATATATAACGATGTAAGTTAGGGGAATCAAAACACCCTCATAATACAAATGTTCAAAGCGATTTACCTTGTACACACACGATCCGAACAAAGATAAATAAATTGCCCCCATATTCGACATGATTTGTACTCAGAATGCAATGTATGCTCATAAATTGAAATGTTTCACAAGTGCGAGCTTGAAATGCAATTTCTTTTTGCAGAAAACAACAGCTAACGAAATTTAGTAATACCTTTTAATGGAAATTTAAACGAATTTTTTTTGTAAATTTGTCCAACCTTTTATATGGCTTATATAATAATAAAATTTATAATTTAATATTGATAATTAAATTATGAGATTATGTTTGTAGTTTGTTTTAAAAGGGACAGCAAAAGCATTGATTAAACAATGTTATGCCACATTTTCTCTTGTAAAAAACATAATTTTTTTGTTTCGCATTCTTTCAGATGCTGCTTGAAAAGTTGAATCCAATTGTATGTTTTATTCAGTATATATTTCCTTGAGACGATTTTCTTTATTCATCTTTACTAACCGAAGTGCTATTTTCCTTTTTTAAACAATTAAAAGTTCCGGCTTGTTCTTTTCAATCTGGAAAGTTTTCTATGTGTTTTTTGGTTGTGAATGAAAGAAGAAGGCCTCGCCGCCAGTACAATTGCTGTATTCTTCTTGTTAAGGGATGCTCTTGCTTCGTTCTTTATTTGCTTACTTTTATTCGCATTTCACAGCTTCCTTAAAATCTCTTTTGTATACACATACACATCTCTTTGAATTGAAATGAAAAAAAAAAGTGTTAATACAAGCGTTCGTTTGCTACAATTCACACGGTTAAGATGATATTTTCTTACAACGATGTCATGAAAATAATTTATGAATTCGTATGCGACTTGGGTTAACCAAGCTTTGTCATGAAATTAACATGTTTTTGAAAATGGTGTGACACATAAATTGTGTTTTTCATAGCACAAATGTAAACGTGACGCTTTTCCTTCATAACACATTTTAAATTCTAATTAGAGTGATTGTGTTGAGAGTTTGAAACCGTTGGATATCCCAACAGCAAACTGCATGACGGCTTGAACATTAAAGGGCACAATTAATGCAAGTACTACTTAACATTCAATGAAAATTCATACAAGTTAATTCACCGAACACAACATTTCTGCAGCTGCACTGCATTTATACATTTCACGTACTTCATACAATTTTAAATTTTAAATTATAAAATTTCTATCTCAAGTATTTAAAGTGCTGCTGCAACCGTTGCCGGATGATTACAATATCAAAGGGGTTACTTGTTGATTTCTCATTTCATCTAAGCGGCGAGGTTGTACGAGTATCGTCTTGGATTCCAGCGGCGTGTACACAATAAAGAAAACGAGCTTTCCACTGAGAAGGGGGATTATCCCCATCAATGTTAAAGGGTTGCAATTTTATGCACCATTAATTCAATTACCCTCACCATCTTCGTTATTAATTGATGGAGGCGCTTACGCGCTCTGAACGCCTACATTGTGATTGTAATCAGAATCAGGCAGATCAAGTGATTGGTTCAGTTAATCTGATTACAAATAGATTTTTTTGGTTTTAAGATGTTAATGGCCAGCGGGCATTTCGCAGAGCAAGTGAGTTCCAAGTTTTAAAAAAATCGCAAATAGTTGTGATTGTGAACTTCAAGAAATATGCTAATAAGGATATCTCATGAGATTTTATTTAAGTAATCAATAACCAACGGATAAAGTTAGGGTATCTCATTCATTTCCAGAAATGTCTAATAAAAATGTTTAAAGCAGACACTATATAGCATATAGTTAATCACACCCTGTGGATATGGGAAATAAATTATTTTGGAATTGATTAAATGAAGGTTTTATGTCAACACAAAGGAGCGCAATAAAATGAATTCGACTCATAAATCTGCCTTTTCATTTATGGTCCGTAAAGAAAAGCTTGAACTTTACCAGTTTTTTTTTTGGAACTAGGATGAAGAGTTGTTAAACTGTTTTCTAGAAAAGGTTCGTTTTAAAGAAACAATCGATTATAGAACTAGTAAAATGTTGTGCCTAAAAGATAAGTTTAATATACAATCGTAGTAATGGTATCTCCAATTAAAAATTCATGTTATATGTATATTCAACACATCAAACGACTCGTTTATATGTATGTACAGCAAAATTTAAAACAAAACAAATACCATCCTTGTCTTGATAATTATGATGGAGCCAATGACGAATAGACAGATGGATAAACTTATTCGCATTAATCCCTCAAAGTAGCACACATAAATCACACCCCAATACACATTCTGCCACCTTCCAAACTTTAGAACGTAAAGCATCCAAACAAAAGTGTCCCAGCGAAGCACACACACACACACACACAAACACACACACACACACAGACAAGTGTTGTCACTTTAATGCGACATATTCATTAACAGTTTTATCACCATGTTGAATAAATGCGAAGTCCCCAAATTGGGAAAGTTTTTTTTTTCCTGTGCGCTTCTTCTTTTTTTTTGTTGTGTCGTGCTGAAACATTTCGGCGACAAGTTTATCTTCTTTCGCATAAAGCTTCCATTCCATTAAGAAGTTGACATAAAAATAAAGGATTTGAGGGATTTGCCGTAATCGGTTGAGAGGGTGAGAAGATGCTGAACAAGGCGCGGGCGACCGGGTCTGTCTATGGCACTCTTTATCGTGTAAAGTTCAAAGAGTATTATCGAATTAAAGTTTTACTGTGACTAGTACGAAATACTATGAAGCATATTTATCAGATTTGCGTAGTAACTTGTTTTTTAGATAACAATTTAAGTAAACAGCATGCCGATAAGTTTAGAAGTGGTAAGTGATGGCATTAGTCGCTAAAAATTTCATGTTCAATGCAAGCTACTACTCTTTTTCATCATAATCAAGATTTTCTGTATGGTTGGCGCATCTTTGTTAATTAGATTCTTTAAGCTTAATGATTGGTAAACGCGCAGCTACAGTTTGTATTTTCGTAACTTCGCTTGCAATTAGGAAAATGCGCGGCGCGGCGTTTTCATTTGTTAACGCGTTTTATTTTCATTCTTTTATAACAGCCGGCAGAAATGGCATAACACCCCATCTGCGTGGACGGTAAATTCAAAAAGCGCCATGTGTTTTTCTGCTTACGCCCATTTTAAGTGAACAAATTCAATTAATGATTTGATGGCAACTCGGTTAATTATCCCCATAATTGCCGCGTAATATTGTGCTCCAGTGCACTTCAATACTTAGCTGGATCAATAGCTTTCTTAATCGGCAAAGCTTCCGGTATAACATTCGATAAATATAAAACGTTGGAAAAATTTCCTCAAATACAACAATTGCAACTTATAAATGGCTGAACCTGCTGCTGGTGGGCACAATTATTGTTATGGAATAGAAATTCCACGTGGGGGCAGAGTGGAGACTTATTTTCAGCATCAGTAATGGCAAATTGTGAAACTGCCAGTTTAATTAAAAACTTGAATTATGTCGAAGTGTGTTGTTTCTGGGAATAATCGTTATAACGATTCATTAACTTCGAGAATAAAATGCTTCTGAACGTTATATCATTGCATTATAGTTTGAGTTAGTTGGTAATGATCTATTTTTGCTTCAATATTGAATTGTATGTGTTAATATGCACCAAACTCATTATCATCACAATAAATAAAAACACCGAAAATGCTTTTAGTTTAATTGCAAAATCAACAACAAACTGTGAAAATTGCATAATTTTCGCTACAGCATATGCAACAGTATCTGTAGCAGATGAATATTTATTGATTTATTGTTAAATTGCACAAAAAACATTAATATGAATTCATGCGGAAGTATTTTCTACAATTATTATTACTATGAACATAAATTATCTTAAACGGTTTGATTAAGTAAATGTTTTATGAAAATTTCGTTTTTGCGTTTGTTTTTGTGCTTAGAAAGCTACGAAGTATTTTTCGACATTCCTAGTCAGTCAAACTTTGTAACATTTGCATAGAATTTTTTGCAAATAGACATGACTGATTAGAATGTGTTGTCCAATGCATCAGCTGCTGCCATAATATCCGCAACTGCTACGATGCTTTACCACATTCACCTTTTTACCGATTTATGCGCTGCCAGGCCGGCTGCCATGCCGCTCCAAATAAAATCAATCTTTTGTTTGTGTCCTATTCGAAAGCAAAACTGCATGCTAAAATTGTCCTCATTGCTGTAGTATGCTGCATAATGTTTGGTCCCCTAGTCAGACATACGAAGATATTGCTTTATATTCAAATGCGATAATCGATTTGTATGTGCACCGATGTCGTTATCTCTTAAGCGGTTCATTGAAACCGTTCTGGGTTATTTGCATCGAAAGCTCGCCTGCCTGTCAATAAGTTGGCATCAAATAATTTCATTAAATAAATGTGCCAAAAATTCCAAAATATCTAAATCTTCATATTGACTGAATGATTGAGATTTGTACCATTTATGAATACTCCGTAAAGGGATGAATCTCATAATGGCCTGTACTTAAGAAATCATTTAACTTCCATCGTTTGTCTGCGACTTTAATTATGGAAGACGCAATATGTATTGCCCATTTCGTTATGATTGCTAAGAAGGGACACGCAGCAGCAGCAGCAGCTGTTGTAGTGAGCGAAAACGTGATACATTTTAGACTTTAGCAGATTAGTTTTGGGCATAATATATAATGGCTGAAGGGTTATCACGTTGCCAATAAATCATCCTTCTTAGCAAAGTGGATTCCCATTGGCAATTTCAAAATTTAACAACTGAAAATTAATAAAACAAACTATAGACATTTCGCTTCACCGATCTTTTAATAAAAAGGAAGCTATTTATAAAAAAAAATTCAGCAACATTTGTTTGCTTATGTACATAATCCATATGAATACGGTTATGGGAACATGAACACAATCTCATTATTTGAGCAGCATTGATACTGTTTACTTTTACCAGATTTTAATTTCCGATCCGACAATTCGTTTATTGTATATTCAAAAAATATTACGGAATTTCATATGCACATATGGAAGCCATTATTTTGTTTCAATTTAACATGTAAATATTCTTTTTTTATGTGTTATTGTTTGTAAATGATAATTTTTGTTTTGTAATTGTCGCATGTAATATTTTATTGCAAATATCACCAAGTTTAAAAACACGTAATGAGATTCTATACTCAAAGAAGTATTCATAAAAAATTTGTAAAAGCTTTGAAGTCACTTTTCATTTCTAAAATATTAAATGTTCGTTCCCTCGAATTCAATCTACGTTGTTCTTGCATTCAGCTCATCACTGCATTTACTCACTAGAATATTTGTTTTGAACAAAAACGCATCGCTGCATCTGCGTTTTCGCACTAGAATATTTTTGTACAAGCTCTTCCAACTTTCCCAAAAACACATGACCTTTTATATTGAAAAGCTCATTAGTCAGTTCACTCAGTCATCTTGTTAAATTTGAATATACATATTCGTTGTGCGTGGTTCTACATGGTACAGTGATTTCTATCAATGAACTTCATGTTTAAAAGCATTTCGATTCCTCAGCAAGGCACATGCAAGTATTGAGAATATATTATACAACATTACTTTTATACATCAATACCTTTAGAATTACTATGTTATTTTGTGTCGACCACGTTAAAATCGATCCGGCTGTATCGCTGTAAGTAAGGAAATTACATGGGCATTATAAGCGTAATAATAAAGTCTTTTTTGCGTATGTTTATTGTGGCCTAGGCGGATGGAATTCGAATTGTCAACATGAAGGAGTTTATGTTCCATTATGTTGGGTGATGTTATACAAATAGGCTTTTGTACAAATATTTGAGATGTGTGCAGGAGATCTAATAATATTATGGTATTTAATATGCACGAATAGGGATGTAAGTACAGTTGCGAGGTGTTTCAAGTTCCCGATCCACTTTTTTCCCTTATATTTTGTAATGTTGACATATTATATGTAACCAAACCATATATTATATTGTATTATATGAAATCATGATTTTTATAAAAAACACAATTTGTTTACATAGGAAAATAATATATTATTGGCATAATTACTTGCCAAGTAATATATATCTCGAATGTTTAATCTGACAGGGTATGGATCGGCTGGCTAGTTAATTATTAATTAATTTTTTTTCTATAAATAAATGTGATTTTTCATGTTTAACAATTTGATGGAACATTTTTAAATATAACTTCAATACAAACTTGTCGCTTACAGTTTATAGCACAAACTTGTAATAGATATGGCACAAAATTTCATGTACTTCCAAAAACTTGGTGAATATGAGTATTGTTCTTAAAAATTAATCGTCAACTATTCTGTTTCATACTAGAATATTATTTTACCTTAATAAGTTTCGGTAAACATTTTTCTGATGTAGGTGTGTTGTTCTATTTTAATAGCTTGAAGGAATCCCAACACGAGTTTATAATGGGATTAATAACATTTATGACCGATCAGATCAGACATTTTATTACAATGCAGCATCTTGAGATGTTTTCTTACATTTTTTTTTTTTTTGAAGGATACAATCAGAAATACACAAAACCGTACGTATATCAAAAATCCATTATAACTAGTCCTGGCAAAACAATGTGTCCGAACCAAAACTACTCAAGACTTCTAAGTATTATAAATTGACTTCTGTTCTGAGCATGGCCATTATATGAGCTTAGAAAAAATTCTTGTCACAAACAGTAGCCTCATAAGCATCAGTTGCAGCAAATGTTTTTCTCGCATATACCATACATGACACATTCCCACCGTCGCGTCGCATCGGGTGCACACGCAGTCGGATGTCAAGAGCTTTATTAACATTGTTTTGATCGACAGACACACCAAATGGGCAATCGAGTGTTTTCCTTATTTGGATAATTCAATATTATTTGGGTTTGATTTGATTACTAAGGACAAGAAGTGCTTGTTTAGTCACATTTAAAATACATGTATGTTATGTTAAACTCGTATATTTAAGCGCACACTCAGTCTCCACCTTTACATATATTTACAGTGTATAGACAGAAGACAGTAGACAGTAGACTCTGTCGGCGTCACCGTAATTGTAATTGACAAAAAATGTCAGATAATCAACAGTTAATGTGCGCAATGCCACCCTCGCCAGCACATAATATCATCTACATATTATATTGGAAGAAATTTGCGACGAAATTTAGAGGAAAAAGTGCCTATTCAGAAGATCGTATTTCATTTTCAACAAATCCCCCTTTTTTCTGCACTGTTCAACCAGCTTTTTCTTTGAGCTCCTTATACCTACATCGCTCGCTTTCAAGTAATTTTGTTATTGTCATGCAAATATGCGTCAGAATATCTACTCCCACTCGCACCACTCCCGTTCTACAAGCGCTTCTTTCGCTTATGGTATGCTTTTTGCATAGGTTGTGTGTGGAAGTGATACTTTCACCAGACTAGGGGGATACCACGCATGCTGGAGCTGTGTCTTACATTATTTTCAGGAATTTCCATCCATGCGATAAGCTTCTCATGCGACAGTTTCTCTTCACAATCGCAATATACTTGTAGATTTACATAAATATTAAACATATTTAGAAACGCATATTTATTTGCTGTCATTTTTGATATCGACTCAGCGTAATCATATTAATTTCAAATATTCACTTTTTGAGTGTCTGATATTTATGGTAAAATAAAGAAACTACAAGAGTCAGGAGTCTGTTTAAGAGATTTTTTTTTAATGCGAGTATACTTTTACAAACAATTGTCCAAGTTTGTAAAATTTTAAACCCATCGATTGTTATTTTATTAAAAGCTTATATTTATGGGGGAGCTGTCACGAAATTTAATAATTAAATTACATTAATTGAATTATTGAGAATTTAGATAGAAAGCGAACAATTTTTTATCGGAATATGAGAAGGGTTCTGAAAGATGATTTAATGTTATTAACAAAACAAGTGCCTAGTCAAACAGGTGCAATGTTTTTTATACAAATATTAACGGATTTATAGTCGTACGTTCAATTACTTTGAAAATATTATAGCAAAATAAGTCCTATTGCATATGTGTATAAAATTATAGCTAACATTTTGGCACCTTTGTAAAAATTTTAAACGCAATACTGGTAAAACAAACCGAAACCTTATGGCAGCGAGAGGCACATACAACTTTAAAATTAAGGCAGTGAAAGTCGAATTTTAAAATTCTGATAAATACAAGTTGTAATGGATTTCTTATACTTTGAAAAACTTTGCACAATTATAGGCTATAACTCTGCCGAAGTCCGACATTATTATTAATTTAAAAAATGATTTTTTTTTGACCGTTACTCTCATTGAGACTTGAGACCATCAAGAATGTATAATAATACCACGCGGAAGAAAGTTTAATTATATATAATTTAATAAAATGATAAAATGAGTTGTGCTACGTATTTGCATAGCCGTTTAAAGTCATTTAAATATTATACACAAATTTAGTCCGGAAAATTTTGAAGGAATAACCATGAAATTTATTTGAAAATAGAGAAATGATAGAACTGTTTTAAAGAAAACCTGAAAATTCCAAATTGAAGAGATTTACTAAGTATCAGTTCATTTCGGCATTTTTGGTTTTATATATATATATATATATATATATATGTAACGGAGTACACTTTTGCTTAACATTTTGAGAAAGTAAATTGGAAGAAATAATTGCATCATATTTAA
>JANSTS010007694.1:0-11316 GCA_026546915.1 Sylvicola fuscatus | reverse complement strand
CCCCCCCCCCCCCCCCATCCACCCCTCCCCCTCATTTCCCGTCCAATGTTCACATTATTGTTGTTTTTTTTTTTTGTCGCTTGCTCGATTCCTGGATGCCGAGATTAGGTCAAACCAGATTAAATTTGGTCCTGCAGGAAAATTTATTCAATTCATCAAAACAGGCTCAGCGATTAAAAGCTCAATACTCTTTGAATGTTTCACAGTACCACCGGATATCATCAACGAGGAGTCGTCGGCCGATATTGCAGTACAGGAAGGCGAGGACGCTACTTTGATGTGCCGCGCCATAGGAAATCCGCCACCCCGTGTGACATGGAAACGCGAGGACAATGAGCCAATACTCGTACGCAAATTGGGCGGCCGGGAACTGATTAAACGTAAGTAAGGCCCTCCAGCTGGTTCAATATCCTTCCGTCGCTGGAAAACTATAAGTCCAGTTGTATCTGATTGTCATCCTGCGACTTTTTCATTAGTGAAATGCATCCAGACAAAGTATTGCAGCTTTTGTGCAGCGAGTATTCATTGTGACAAGGTGCATTTTATATGGCTGAAGGCCCTCAGTTATGATTTTATCGTACAGGATGGTCAAACGACAAAGAGTTTGTGTTGGACTCCCTTGATGTTGACGTTTAATGCAAACGCCACTTTTTTGTTTGGGATGTGTTAAGCTTATCCTATCCTAGTGAATTTTTCTAATGGACTTTGAGCCGAGTCCCTTTTTTTTCCTAGGGAAAAGGGTGCGATGCAACTGCTGCTTCGTTTGTTGCCGCGCTCAATGTTATCAATCGCATACAAAAGCTTTTCAAGTTTGTTAACATCCAGTCTCATAGAAATTAGTTAGCTATATATGTAATCCTTTGCGATATTTTCCTAGGATTTTAAAGTAATAATGAAATTAAAACATACCAACAGAATAAAAGTAGTCAAATTCTTTTTTCAAGCAAGGATATTTTCGTTACATATTTAACAGATCATCACACGCTTTTGACTCTACTCTATAATGTAAAAGCTAAATAGAATAGCTTTTACATTAAATGGAGTCAAAAGTGAGTGATGAACGTTTAAAAAATTCACATATTCAAATTAAAACTAACTATTTAATTAATTAAAGTTGTAAAACAATTTTTTTTAAAGGTATCCTCTTTGACAAGATTTCTATTTGTTGAATAATTCAACATCGTTAGTTTTGCTGCACAATTCGACGCGATAAAGGACGATAACAAAAAAAAAACAAGGATTAAAAAAAAGCTTTCTGTAACATGAAAAAAGCACCGCTCGAAAATTAGCCAAACTGTCTATTGAATCTGTGCAAGTGAGCCTTTCTGTTTTCGTGTTTCATTGAAAACGTCAAAAAATGTCCTTAATATTTGAGCGTGCTCCTATGTTCGCACCCTTCAAAAATTCATCAACAATCAACCACCACTTTTATAGATTTGACAGCACTCGCACTCCCAATATCATTTCAACATGCTATCTTAAGACGAATTCATTGAAACAATACGACAGTCGACAGCGAAACAGAGAAGTGAGCGCGTCATTTCATTTCAATCAAGATGGAGTTAATTCAAACGGAATCAAGTCGATTTGTCACTTGATTTCAGCAAATCGCTTCACTGCATTACAATTTGCAGTGCAATTGCCTGAAAACATAAAGTAATATGAGCAGCTCCTTATAGTCGCCAGCATCTCTATGCTTATGTGGGTGTGTATGTGTGTGAGTGTTCGATTTTCTGAAATCTGAATCCCTCAGTAGCACCCTGACCCACAGCTTTATCACACGTCGCCCACCCCACCCCCTCACACACACTCACACACGCCGAAACACAATCTTATCGGCAATGCTGCCACATAGTCGCACACTCGAGGTGAGTGCGTTCCGACATTTGAGACACTCGACGTATACGTGTGTATATGTGAAGAAGGCGATTGCCTTTGTTTTCGGCCCTCACCCAATCGCCGCCACCGAAAACACCGGCTAAAGGGTAGTTGTACAGTAAAAGGATATCTCACCTCATTATGTAACAGTGTCGACTCTATAGGAAGACAATGCGCGCCTTCAACGGCGCGGCGCCGTCTTAGGATTTATTGCCAGTGTAAACGGTGAATAATACTGTTTTTTTTTTCTTCTGTCTTCTTGGTTTTGCTGTTTATTTTGTCGCTTAGATGACACCTTCAATGGCAGCGATCTGCGAATGGTACGCCTGGAGCGTCGTCAGATGGGCGCCTACATGTGCATCGCCTCCAACGATGTCCCGCCAGCAGTCAGCAAGCGCATTTCGCTCAGCATACATTGTAAGTACATAAAGCCATAGTATTTTACTGAAACGAATTTCGTGGAATCGCTATAACAAAGTGGAAACCTCCAAACACCTATCATTATCATCTAGTTGGTGGCACAAGCTTGGCACTCGTCCACCATTCCATCGACGGCCAACACCGTGAACTTAGCAGCGCCCCAATTCACCTAAGCCACCCACATGCCACCCACATTATAGTCGTTTATAGTGCGAAAACTCTAAGAGATTGCAGATTGTATGTGCCACATTGGGCCACAGCATAGCTATGTTTCATGTCGCCTACATACAGGGTGGCATATCTATGCTCAGTTTTTGTGTACAAGTTGCACGCTGTGTGCGGCTCACCTCGCGCTTGTGCGAGATAATATCGATTACTCGTTTACTATAGAAACGTCTTTCAGTGCTAAACACAGCACAAAGTTTGTATCATTCTTACAATGATACTGTAAGAAAACTCCTCCAGTCAGTCGGCGGCGCGGCGCGGCACGCTGCGCCCTATCGCGCGCCGCACACACTCGCAGCGCGTCAAGAGCGCGTGAACGACTGCATATGTGCGCTGGCTGCTTGTCGTGTACAACGTATCGTGTCAGTTATAGCTCATATTAATTGTCATTTCCTATTTAATAACTAGTCTTTGTACAGAACTACAAAAACCCCATTCCGTCTACCCACCATTATATAAATACATTTACAATTTCCACGTAAAACATATGCCCATCCTCGCGTGCAACATATTTTGCATTGTTACAGCGTCGCTACGCAATTAACACGCTTTTCACAATTTTGTTAAACGTATTTACATCGCACCGCAGAGCCGCGATAAATATAAAATGCACGCCGAAAGGAGTCAGTTTTTAAAATAGATCCCTAATCGCATTTAAGACTTATCCTTTCCGCAAAGTCCGGCCGAAGCCATTTAGCTACTTTGAGGAAGCCGTTTTCTTATAAGCAGCCACTTGTAAATATTTAAATCTGATTGTCAATCTTGGAGTTTCGTTTATACTTTCTTTTCTTTTCTTTTTTTTTTGGTAAAATTTCTTTGCTTTTAGTTCCTTTTTTCCCACATTTTTGTTTTTCTGTGTAGAAAGGATGTTTTTTTTTAAGACGTTTTTTATGTGAAAAATTTCTAAATTTGACTGTAACAGATATGTTTTACGATTTGAGCTGTTTTTTTTTTTTTTACTATGCTGTTCGGTAACGCTTACTCGTATACTCTAAAAGAATTTCCTTTATGCCACATAATACGTCTCTTTTATAGATTTCTTTTAACTAATCTTTAAATTTAAGTTCTTCAAGCAAGCTTCTCATACATTCTACGCAATTTTTTATTGGCAATTTTATTAACTTCTGTTTGATGCACAGATTTCCTGACAACGTTCGTTACATTAGGATAATTAAATCAAATTTCTTTCGACAATTAAACTTCAATTAAACTTCGTTTGAAGCTAATAATTGAAAATTGATTCAAATTTCACATGCAATTCCAATTTATGGAATTGATACGAGTAGAATTGATAAATCCACCACCCATCAGTCATCACCATTTTCACATGATTATTTCAATCAAATGTTAAGCTAAATTATCGAAAATAGATTTTTTGATTGATAACTTAAATACATTTTGGGTAGAATATTCTCGTCATCAAATAATTATACGAATCTGTATAAAACGGGTCAATTGAAAGCAGTGAACAAAAGCAGCCACATTCCAAGTATTAATTTCGGATATTTATGCTGGAAAAGCGGTGTTTTGAGTGAAATTAATGATATGGCTTTGTTTCTATAATGCTCCCACGCATCGCACGAATATCCTGATTTTTTCTTTGGTGTTTAGTATTTTAGCAGATCAGTAATTGAACAATAAAAAAATCGGATCTGGTACCAGCTGGTTCAACGCTGTTAAATTATACGCGGAATCAATATGCAAATGAAGCCGGATTTCATTCACGTAATTGAGTGAATTTAAAAGGCCTCCTCCTGCTTTGAGTATCCACTTTCAGACAAGATATAGTTTTGGTTGGATAAGTTTTTGACTTTGTTGGAAAGAAATTTATGTAAAATTTGTTATAGAGAAATTTCCATAATGCATCTCACAAGATTTAAATCAATATTTTATGGGGCGAGTAAATGGCCACATTTTGTTGTTGTTTTGAATACATTTAGGGACATTTTTCAAATTGCATTGTTGAAGCTATTTCGTTTAAAAATGTTATGAAAGCTTGGGGGTGATAACCATTTTAAAACAATTGATGAAACTTTTAGTTGCTCCGTCTGTCCGTGCACCAAGTCAACTGTTGGGCGCTCCTCTTGGGTCTGATGTGCAGCTAGAGTGCCAGGTGGAGGCGTCACCAGCCCCAGTGTCCTACTGGCTGAAAGGTGGCCGGATGCCAGCTGCTGGCTACACCAGCGCAGTCAACAGCATTGGCAGTGGCAGCGGTGAAGTTGGCCAGCCGCGTCCTGAAATGCTGCTCGATGGGTATGTATTGAAAAACAATTACGTTGCTTTACAGAAATTGACAAAAAATTATCGCCGTCATATTAATTCTATATTTATGCTAATATTATGAAATGACAAACAAAATATGCTAATTGGTATTCGATTGTACATGAAATATGTTATATCGAAAATTGCACTTAACCTGTTCAAAAAATTGACGTAAATTTTCCCCACTCATTCAATGGAATGTAATATGTTCTTGTTTGCTGGAAATTACTTATCTGCTTATTGGAAATATGAAATGGCACTGTCGACAAGCTAAATTGAATCATCAGGTGGCATTCAGATGAAATGTGCACGCTCAATAAACTACCCTTATCGAATGTGAAATATAGTGAGAAGCGATCCTTGTTTAGCTATACATAGCGACTTGACTGTGGCGCAAACTAAACAGCTAATAGCAAGATGCATTGGAATTATGGTCGCAAAATTTGATACAACAATAGCCCACCCCATTGCGCCCAACCCCCAACTGTCGATTCGACGTTATTAAATTGAAGGAAGGAATTTTCACTTTGAAATTCAATATAGCATTCAAATATCGATGGCAGTTGCCATTAATACAAATTCAAATCATACAAATCACAATTGAACAAACAATGTGACGCCACCACGGAAGAGCCGCGATTTTCTCTAATTTGGGTGCAAACACCCACCCCAGCACCACCCACCACCCAATTGACTTCCGTTGCTGTGCCGTATGCTACACCAAACACACATTTTGCAGCCGCAATGTTATTTGTCGACTACAAAATAAATGCATCGAATGTATGCGACAATGCTTGCGCGCGCGTGTGTGTGTGTGTGTGTGTGTGTGTCACAAAAACATTATTGAACGATTTTCCGTCTATATAGATTTTCTACTATTGGCATGCTCGGCGGAATCGGAATTTTCAATTATGAATCAAGAATCACAAGAGACGGCGGCGCCAAATATAACGAACAGAAATAAGTGCAAAAGCATTCGAAATCGCGCCCTGATACAAGAAGCTTTTTTACGAGCACACGAAGCGCGACAACAACGAAATGTAAGGAAGCAACAAAAAACAAAAAACTGTACATATATATGTAAAAAAAAAAAAAAAAAAGTACGTACAAAAGTTGCTCAAAGTTTATAATACACGATGAAATTTATGAAATTAAACTTGTGAGAATATATGTTTATGTATATCCATACACAACATACAAATGGGAAGACAACTGCAAAATAAAGAAACGCAAATCTGCACCTGCCGGAGGTTCATATTTGCGAAAATTGCGACACAAGGTGAGCAAATGGCGGAGTAGGCTAAGTTTTTCGGAGGCATGAGGGATATTTTCAGCAGTCGGGGGTTGCCTTTTTTCTCGCGAGTTTACGGTGAGGAGGGATTGAGGTGAGGTGGATCACAACAGAAGAAAAGAAAATGATAGCGAGACAATTTACTTATACCAATTGAACTACAATGGTACAATTTGTAGTTACATGTGATGTGCGGCGAGTATGTTTTGTGTGTAAGTATTTCGCCCGAGTACTAAGCGAGCGCATCGCATTTTCGCAAGGGCCACGGTAGGCGAATGAGTGGAGGGGTTGTAAGGATGGGGGGAGAGGGAGGGGTTTCTATTTAAACGAAGGACAGGGGGGATGTTCTGCCGCACTTGAATTTAACGAGGTACAAAACTACATTTGGTATTCATTTAGGTAGATTTTGTTTGCGTGTATTTTTTTTTCCTTTCGTACCATTCCCACCCCTGCTGTTTTACAAACACCCCCATCCCCTACTCCCGCCCTCATTTCCATCATATCCGCCGTATACTCTTTCATTCCGTCAGTTTGTATATCCAAATAACATGAAACTGCAAATATAATGGATGCAAATTTTGAAAGATTCTTACCAGCTCCTCACGGATATGAACCATAAAGTATTTGTGTGAATATTCACAATATTTCACGTCGATTGAGTGTCGTTTGTTTTAGTAGGTTAATGAAACGTTTAGTGTGAGTTCTTTTATACGACAATTAACTTTGTAAATTGGGAAACCCCAAGGGCCTTATACTCAAGGGGTACATTTGATTGAGAAAGCTCACTGAAATTGTGTGTCTATATGGGATTTACCCTCTCACTTAATCATAAATAACTTTTTAACTGAAATGACAAAATGATAGAAGGTCCAAGTGTAGAAAAGGACCGCATTTATCTTCTTATCCTCGTGAACCGCTTAATCTATTTGGCCCTTCTTTGGCGAACGGATGTGTTACATTGAGCTGAGTATATGTCTGCACATATGTCTTTGGACGAGAAGAAGCAAAGCGAAAAAAAAAAAAAAACAAACTGAGTACAATAATAATTCTCATTTTATCACCCCCATAAATATTGCCTAACAGTTCCAATTAACACATAACACCAACATTTCCGTGACATGTTCCTTTGGCACACGACCTTTAACCGAATGAAGAGAGCGCCAGGAATAAAAAAAAACAACCCTCAATTTATATGTGATTAATTATTAAAAGCTGTTTCATAACAGCCGTTGATGTCTTATAAATCTATTAAAAGTGGACATCAATCACTCAATCGGTGTTTATCAGAAGTAAACGCGGCGTCTGCGTTTGAGCTTAGCAATCAACCCCTTCGGCCCAACCATATAGAATCTCGCCCGCCCACAGCGCACCCCCACCCCATTAGCGAGCGCCTACCATCCTAGTGGTGACACGGAACGTTTAGTAATTCATAAGCACTTCAGTTAGCGCCATACATTTTTAATTACATTCAAGTATATTTGATTTTCGATTATCCTTATCGACAATTCTTTCATATTTTATCAATGCGCCTTGTAAGGAACAGGAGCGGGCATTAGCGTGATGTCGATGCCTGAATGCGTATTATGAAGACAGATAGTACGCCGACTGCATTTTTAATGTCCTGTGATGGCAGTGTGGAAGAATAAACAATTTATTTTAAAAAAAAAAAGGCGTGACAACATATATTGTACAGTTGTTAAGAAGGATCGTTACGGATGAACTGATAGGAAACATTATTTTGTGGGAAACAGTGTTTCAGGAAAGGACATAAACAATTCCGGAAAAATGTTGAAAATTTGATGGCAGAAATAACAGGGAAGTTTTGCAAGACACATAAGAGTATCAATTACGTTATCAATAAATTAAATGAAATTTCTAAAAAACGTATTTGCAAAAAAACTTAGAATTTTCAGTAATTTACCAAGCCAGACAAGAGAATTGTCTTTAATAACAAGAATTAGGCAAGGTAAAACGATATCCTTTTTTTCTGAAGCTTTTGCTCTGCAAAAGCAACCAACATATTTATATTTAAGGTTACTTAAGCTGTCCGAAAGGAAATTTACATTTTCCTTTCGCTGGTAAAGAATAATTGATAGTCGCCAACTTGAGTGCCAACCAGAGGAAGTCGATATATGACTTGTATAAAAGCTTCGAACCGAATCCGCATATAAATTCAGAATGTCACCGCTTAGAAGCTCTTCACTTAACAAAAAAAAAAAGCGAATAAAAAAAAACTGCACCACCAAATTCGTCTCGAAGCAAATGAAAACCAAAAAAAAAATGAGGAAAATAAATGAAAACACAACTTTTCCTTCCACCAGGCCCAAGTACGGCATCACCGAGCATCGCTTCGGCTACAAGGGCGTCATGCGACTGATTGTACGCTCGTTCTCCTCCTCGGATGTCGGCACCTATCACTGTGTCAGCACCAATTCACTGGGACGCGCTGAAGGCACCTTGCGCCTTTACGGTAAGTGACATATCCACCACTCACTAATTCACCACCCCTAGCGCCACTCCACATTAACTAACCCACTATAACTCTCACTAACCCCGCAAATGCGTCCGCCATTTTATACAATTTGACTGAGTGTGTTATGTGTATATAGTGTACAAATACTGCCGTTTTAGATGTTTAAACACAACAACAACAACATAAAAAAAAATCCAACAAAAACAAAACATGGAAACAAAATGTTAATCAACAGAAGAAAAAAACAAACTTTAAATCATATAAATGTATCTCATTAGGTTTGACTGTATATGTTATGTATGCGCTTTCTATGGAATATCTTTTTTGCCACATGTATGTTTATGAATCATTTTGCAGAAATTAAGATACATCCCGGAGTGACAGCTTCTGACAGTGATCAACTGAACATTATTGGAGGTTTGTACATTAATGTATATTTAATAGTAGGCGCTTGTTTTTTTCTCTCCTTTTTCCTTTCGTTTTACATTGATATTTTCAACTGTCGTGGGGGCAGAATGAGCAGACATTTGGCGGGTGTGAGGATCATCACACGACGCTGGCATGGTTCCGCTGAAGAGTAGGCGGGTTGAATATACGACACAAGCGCGCAATTAAGTGGCGCGAAAAAAAACAAATTTTGCAACGTGGCAAACAGGGGGAGAACGAAAAAAACGACGACACGTTACATCCCCTCCAAATTGTCAATACGGCGTTCATTATACAGCGCCGCGATGCCAGTTAAATAGAAACACAAATTGCGGTCAAATAAACGCCAGTGTTTCGATATTACCACCCCCACCCTGTCAGATAATTGATAACGGCCACAGGTTTTTGGCCACTTTCATTCGCAATTCCACATTTGAATATTAATAACATGTGAGCTTATTCTTGTAATGTTTTTTTGTTTTTTGTTATGTTTTATGTGTTTTCCTCGGTGTTCCTTGTTCATTCATTAGATCTTGTCCAAAACAGACAATGAACGACCATGAAACAACGGCTGATTAGATTCACATCTGATTTTGGGTAAACATTTGTGTTATTCTGGCGGTGGTTTTATGGATTAGCGTCTTGCATTATGTATTGTATCAGACTTCAACATTAATTTTAAGTAGAATTTATGGCATCTTGTACAGGGGGGTGTGAGTGGGATATTGAAAAATTCCGTATGATAAATGGCTTGAAAGCTTTGTGCTTGCATCTGCGACTCGTATTGACGGCTCAGTTGTAATTTGGGTGTATTTCATGGAAATAAATATGTTAAGATGCAAATGTTATTAGTATTTTAATAAATGTCCTTTTTGTGGGTAAATCATTTATTACATTTTAATGATGTCAGTTCGTGTTGAATTCATGTAATTTTTCAAGCTATGTAATTTCTTGGATTTATCATGAGAAGTTTCGTCCCTTTTTCTATTATTAGTTCATTTTTAGCAAATATCCTGTTTGAGAGAGAACTCTTATAGCATTTCAAGAAATTTGAAGCAACACATTCATGTTTCATGTGTTTAACGAAAGGACGATTTCAAAAGAACAATTTGGTTTTTGATTTTAAAAAATTGTTCAATTTCGTCCTTCAAATTTACTTTTCTGTAAAGCATTCACATGTTAGATTGTCAGAAAATAATTCCAATGCAATAAAAGTGTAAGAAAAAAATGTGTTTGCTTGAAAATTGTGTCACACAAAATTATCTATATATGAAGTAATGTCAACCCCTAAGATTCGTCATAAAAGCACAAAAATAGTTTCGAAAATCAAAGGAAACACGAAAAAACGAATTCACTTCTCCACCATATTTCACATTCAATTCCTGCAGCATTCATATATCCTTTCATTTGGCTGGCTTTTTGGTTGGAAGCGTTATTTCTCAAAACAAAAACAAAAATATAAGCAAAAAAGAAAAAACCGTTCTTAATTAAAATAAGGTATCAAAGTGACTTCGCGTATATGAATGAAATCCCCAGCACGTTCAAACGTATTCCGCGTAAACAGAATTCTGTTCCGTTGAAAATCGTTTTGTATTAAAGTCTTCACCGCAACTTCGCGTTGAAATGATTAGACGAAAGAAAAGCACCCGCAGAAATCAGCGGCAGCACCCCCGCAAACCACTTTGGGGTTGGCAAATAATTAGATTAGAAAACCAATAAGCGTTTCTCGCACTTCGATACTCCAACGATTGTGTGCAATAGGAATTCTTGGCAGTTTAGTTACCCAGCCATTCGAGGAACTGGCGTGATGTGGCGGCCGCCTGCTGTGCAGCCAACTCACAGATCCGGGGGCATGTTTGATGCAAACAGCAAAATAGAAGAGAGCTCAACATTTTCACTTGTGCCGGCTGGTGTGCCTTTAAACGCTTCGTGGAAGCTAAACGGTGCCTTCCTTGAAGCTGGGCCTCAATGGAGGCAAGGTGATGGAGGGTGGCTGCAGCTGGGCGATTGAGTGGCTGGAGGATGGGGGCCTGGCAGCGAACGCAAAGACGACGTGTCCAATGTCGTGAGCGATTTTTAGTGAAAAATGATTCACTATTTACAAGCGACAAAGCAGTCGGAAAATTAATGTACTCGTGGAGGCGACACACGAAACAAAACAGAAAATCCATTTGCCTCTTGCTATGTGTGAATATATGTGCCGTGCCGTGTATACATATACATATGTGAGTGATGAGCAGTTTGTGCGAATATAAGCCAAAGTACATGAAGTGCCAACTGCCAGCTCTGTGGGGCATCTGATGCGAACAGAGGCAGGCAGGGCAGCAGTCATTCGTAGTGT
>JANSTS010007693.1:41128-54584 GCA_026546915.1 Sylvicola fuscatus | reverse complement strand
ATCATTGAGTCATGATTTCTGGCACAAAATGTTTAGCAAAAAATCAGACAACAATCTTGTAATCCAATCCAAAATTCACGCAATCATACATCATTTAGGTTCATTGACTCAGTGGATTGAACGCGCGAGTGTTTGCTTAATGCCAAACGCGAAAAAAAATCGTCCATACGCGCCGAAAGCTTATTTTGTATTCATATGCCACACATAAAACGCGCATGCTAGCCATATACACATTGTTGAAGAAATAGAGCTGTGACCACACACTGAATATGTTGCAGTAAATGAACCATTGAGCAAAAGGTGTGGATAGGAAATTTGTTCTGGAACATGCCTTGAATGGCGCAAATTCATTAAGTCGGGCCGGTTGATGAAATTCGCGCAGGTGACCGGCATGTGGCACAAATTCCTGCGTGCAGTTTTCTTAGATGTCTGGAGATTTGCGTTCATTGCCTGACAATTAAACGATCATAAATTGATATTACTCTTAACACATATTTTTTACCGCACGTCCAATATTCTCTGATGGGATCAACACCTTTGCCAGATATGTGTACGTCCTACTTTCTACGTGACGCGACACCAAGTTAAATAAGATGTTATGCGTCAGCCATGAATTCCTTTACTAACCTTTTTCCGGTTAAACTTTGGGAATTTTAAACAGCTCTTGGGTGAAAGTTTTTAGTCGCATATATCGTATTGAATGTATACTTACTGGAAAATGAGTTACTGTCACTGATCCCCATCTGAATCACGTCTGTTTACCTGATTTTACAGCGCTAATGTGCCGCTAAAAATGTACACGCAAATGAGTTATAATTTTGCAGTACTGCACTGATATGCTTTCGATTTGCATGATTCGACTAAAGCTGCTATTCAACTGCAATTGGGATATTTAAGACGAGATTTAGATTTAATGCCTTAGAGAGAATACCACTTTTACTTTCCCAGTAATTATGATAATCGTATGAGGTGAGGCTGTGCGACTGTTGGACAACATTCTGCTCTGTAAATCAAACATAATGTTTAGGTTCAGGTTCAGGTTCAGATCTTAAAGATATTGACGACAGAGGCCAGTCGCAAGATAGAAATTTCAATGAAAGCTACATTTCTGTAATAAGTTTTCGAATTTAAAATCACAACCAATTGGTGATTATTAAAACGATGATTTTCATTAAAATGTTTATCTACCAGTACACAATTTAATTGAATCACGTCCAAAAAACAATAAATAATTTTCCGAATATAATTATCCACTAAGAACGTAAATTGCTGTCGAAGTTACCCAAAAACAGTCACGATAAGCATATCAGTTACTTGACCAACTGACCGATTCCAGCCATCTACGGGCATGCTATTCGACATTCGACTTATTCCAAATATGCCACCATTTGTATTTGTTCGAAATTAATTGATTTTGTTAATTGGGGTCACATTAGGCAGCAATGTTTGGTCGGTTAATGCTGCGATATTATCTGGCTGTAAACTGATTAATATTTCACTTTGAAACCAGGCAAGGAGCGCTGCTAGAACATAAACAACGCATTTTCATCTGTTCCCTAATAGGGAAAGTTGGCCACAATATATCTGGTAAAGCAATCAGGTAGTTGTTAATGGAATATTGCAGTTTTCAAATTGTTTAAAAGTAATAAAATGTAATTGAATATAGTTGTAAGAGAAGCTTGCTTCAACTGGCTGATGTAACGCCAAATTAAAGTTCAAGCGGATGACAACTACTTCAAATTGGGCACTTTTAAAGCTAAGTAAGTTATTTAATGAAAGCCGGAAAAGCTTTAAAATCTGAAAAAACCTAAGTCACAAATTTGCGGTGTAATTGATATTCAAAAACAAAAAATAATTAGACTAATTATTCTAATTCTAATTATATAAAAAAAATCAAATTAAATTGTAAAATGTGTGTTTATTATAATAAGTCAATGTCGGTGTGATTTCTCACGTATCACTATCAAGATCAAAGATCATGTTGTCGTTATACTTGTGCTACATGAAAAAGATGATGTTTTTGTCAACATTGATTGCACTTGACATGCTCCAAATAGTTCAGTAATCTTGGTCCAAACAAGGTAAGTGTTTTCTGTATGGTTTTTTATTTTAAATTGGTGACATTGCCGACGTGCTTTTGTTTCACCTTTTTAACGTCAGACCATATATTTAGTACATCGTTTTTTTTTTGTAAAAATAATTATGCTAATTATGATCAAATCATTTATGTGCTCACGTACATTATTGGGAAGTAGCGCGTATAATTCATTATGTTTTTCTTTTTGTAAGAAATTGTTTAGGGTGGATATGTCGTCTAATGGAAGACATCAATTTCAATTTAAGTTCAGTGATTTTAAGATTAGGTTAGAAACGCTTTTTATATTTACCAAGATATTTTGTATATGTAGACTAAGGTATAAAAACAATATATATATACATTCACTTAAAAAAATCACAAGAGCTTCAAAGCATCTTAATTCAAGAAGTTGCACCAACTGATTTATTGATTTAAATTCTTAAAATTCCCGATCAAGTGTCAGCACCTGTTTTTTTACCAAAACAATGCTTTCAACTAAATATCTGTTATAAATTATATAAATGGAACTCTGTTCCGGAAGACTAAACGATTGAAAAATTGGATGACAATTAAAAGCATAAATAACATGTTTCAATATGTTAAAAATGTGATTTAAGTTCCTGAACTAGTCAACATGTATGATATTCAAATTAGTAGAAAGTGAACGTTTATTTATCCATACGCATTTTATATACAGACTCGGTTGATAAACGAGCTTAAATTGTAAGGAGAGAACGCCCATCACGATTGATATTTTACAAAACAGTATAATTTCTTCACCGTTTATCTTATCACCAATATTGACTTCCTACAACTGTTATATTACCTATAAAAGCGTCGTCAATGAACAGAAACTTACAATTAACTGTTGTTAAAGGAACTAGTTAGTTTACAACATAAAGTTTGCTTTGAATGCTATAGGTTTGAGTATGCTTATCAAGCTTTCATTTGATCGGGTATTTTATGCCAATCATTTTGAAGGGGAAATTTCAACAATTTGAGTATTTCCTCAAGATAAGTTTTCTTGTTTTTTTTTTATTAAAATAAGTGTTACGGGAAAATGCGGGAATTTTGTTAACAAATCAAAATTAAACCGTTTAATGAATGTTCAAACAAAATTTTTGAAACATTGGAATGCGAATCATAACTAAACGTAAAAATGTGTAAACAATTAGAGCCAATTCGACCATTCACTTAAACATAAACAGCAATCGCTTAAGTATGTTTGAAGAAGCTAAATATACTTAAGTACATTAAGAACGCTTCACAGGTATTGTAGCTACTGTAGCTCTAAATATACAAAATCAGTTTTAGTGTCCGTGATATTATGACCCTGTGAGAAAAATAACTTGCGTTTTATTTAAATTTTGTTTCTAATTGCAGCGCAGAATTCTTTATTAAAAGAGTTTATGAGTTTGAATTTTTTTTAAAATATAATTTTGAATCATTTGATATGAGAAAAACTCATTTCTAAATCGTTGTTAATATGATAGTCAACAGGCATCGATTTTCTGTGGGAAAGTGTCTTTAAATATAATTGCTCACAATTTAGTGGACGTATAACCACCGAGTCGTTAAACTCGACTGAACAATGAAGTTTTTAGTGATAATCTTCTGTTTCCAAATCGTGTAACTAACTATATAAAAAAGAGAGTGAATGGCGCGAAGGTGTTGCCCATCAGTGACACACATAATTCATTTCGGTTCCCTTACGGTGCGGTGCTGCAGTGAGTCATGCAATGGTTGCCATTAAAAAACTGTTCCAAAACATTGAGGTGAGTATAATAAACTTCAAAAGGAAGAGAAATTTTACCGGCAAAAACACTCAACAGAGCGTCAGGAAAGAATAGCTTTATTGATTGAGTAGCAAAATTAATCTTGAAAGTAATGGCATCATGTCAGTTGGATTGACACATTTTTACAGGATTGAATTATTTATTATCTAAATATGTAAGTATCTATAAATAAATTAAATCAAATTTTCAAACGCAAATGTGTTACGATGTTTTCAACATTTCAAAACAGCACTAATTTGCACTGACAGATCAGTAGAGCGAAAGATCTTGATTCTGAGCATCCACAAAACAAGAATATAAGAGTTACCCGCCATACTTTCATATAAAATTTGCACTGCATGAGCACTGAAATGAGATCAGCTGCAAGATATATTTTTGTGACTAGCTACATTTAAATAAGGTACGAATGTTCTTCTTTAACAAATTACCGCAGACCTATTATTTTTAATTTTGTCTTGAAATACATAGTAAAAAAGTATTATACAATTTTTTATAAAAAAAAACAAATATTTTATTATTATTATGCAATTTAATAAAGTTTCTTTTAACAAACATTTGATAAACTAATTGCTAATAGATGAATATAGATGAAGTAAGTCAAAGTAATTGCGTGGATATTAATAATACAACAATAAAATTATACAACTTAGGTTGTTCTATAACTTAGCTCAAGAGCATTAATTACATGACATTTATTTTATGACATGGTATTTTAATTGTTTGTTTATGGCAAATAGAACCCATAAGAATTGTTGCTCTAAGAAGAAACTCAAAATATAATTGTTGTAAACATAAATGAAGATCCGTTGGATAAGCGATACCATTGCATGCCACTATCAACACTGGAATGTGCCAGGAAATGCACAGAAACGCATCTGTACTAATAATTATCTGCTTTCAAGTCTGTTTTACATAAATAATTAAATGCAACCACTCTAACGGTATTAAGCATTAAAAAAACAAAAGAAGGGAAAGAATTTGGCTCTTTTAGCAAATTCAGCATTCTGGACAGCTCTTCCCCTAATTTTGCCAAAAAATTCTCCCTTGTTTGTAAAGACTTCCTGTTGAGTGTTGTGAAATTGTCACTGGGTGTTGCACCTGTTGAATATTATATAGTTTAAGTCATCGGATGAACAGACATTTTCGGTTTACAGACATTTTTTCTAGACGACTTTTTTGGGATCGGGAGGTCTCAAAACGTGTTTCTGCATCTTCGGACATGTTTGAAAAAAAGTCAAAAAAGGATATAATTGGATATATTATATTTTGAAAAACGAAGGCGGATTTTACAGATGAAAACAAATGGAAAAATCGACAGCATGCAGCAACCACAAGCAGATGAGTTTTTATCTTGCACTTGTCTTGTTCCGGTTATCTTTTTCTTTTTGGTTGTATAATGCAGCTTCTTTACAAGTATGCATTATTTAATAATTCTTTTAATGCATTAGTAGGAGTAATTTGGCGCTTTCTTGCCTATGGCTTTACTACATTTTCATTTTTTTTTCTTTTTATGTGCCGAATGTGCGTTAATTGAATTGTTGCCATTTTTATATACTTTTTGGTAATTTATCGACAATTAAACTCTTTTATCTGGAAAATATTCCCACGTAGTAATTATAGAATTCAGTCATCCGCAACAACACTTATTTTCTGAAGACTTTGACGATACACGTATTTGGAGTAAACGCATATGGAAGTTGATGTCATACCATCTGCCTGAAGTTGGGCTTGTATATACTCGAATTGTGCTATAGCGTCGTGTTAACGGTGTATATCGAACGAGCACACGAAAAATACGCAGGCGCGATATATCGAACAGAATATACACGCACAGAAGAAACCGCGAAAGAAGTTGATGGCTTCTACCAGGCAGCGCGAGGCGGCCGCATTTAAAGAAAGCAGGGAAAAAAGTAGGGGACTTGCCAGCAGCGACTAGCGAGCCGCGTGCATCAACCATGGTTGAGAAAACTTAGCGGCCCGTTCCTTAACAATTACATTCAGTTGTTTGGCGTATTTCTCGTAAGGCGGACGATCGAAAGAAATTTCTCCTCACATTTTCTAAAAACAAATTCTTGTATACGTTGGCTCTGTGGCAACGAATGCACATCAAGGCGGCCAGACAGTCAGTAAACGGCAAGTGAGTCGCACGGGCGCACTCTTTCAACCACTAATATTTCCCTTGATGACTACTTTCTACTTTGGTAGTCTGGTTCTTCTACCGTGGTTTATACAAGTGCTTTTTAGTTTTTCCAATTAACGTTGACGATTTGTGTATTTTGGATTATTTTAAAGAAATATTGTGAATAAAAAAAAATTAAATTTTATGCCGTCAGTTATTTAATAAAAATGTGTAATCTTCAAAGGTGACCTAATTTTAATTTTTGATTTAAATTTTGTGCATTAGTGAATGAAGAGTCATTTCTCGTAAAGAGTTAGTGTAAAGTGAGAGAAAAGTGTTCATATGAATATTCCTCTTGACTAATTGGATTTTAAGTGAAATCAACACATTATAATGGCGTTGGATACGTTAACGAAATTCTTTGGAGTAATATTTCTCATTCAAATAACTACCGGTAAGTAATTCTTTCATATCAACATTTTCAAAAATATGTCAAAGTCATAAAATTATGCAAAGTAGGCCCACATTTTACGGACCACAATCTCAATGATCAAACATGCCCATCATGAAACCGCTACATTGATTTGATTTGCATATAGACGAAATTTCTTGTAGGTTTCTGGTTTCAGACCGAATTCCATCTACTGAAGTTAATCTTGAATCAAGTGGAAACACAGTATGTGAAAACCGATTAAATATTTACTTTATATGCGTTACTCATACATTCAATTCTAACTGTAACACAGATAAACGAATTAGGAAGAAAATGAAAAAGCATCATCTCTAAAAGCTTCCAGCTGAACATATGAAAAAATGTTATTAAACCAGGGAATGCTTTTCATTAAATTTATTGCAATGCTGAATCGGTGGCTATTCAATTGCCAGTCAGAAATTCAATTAGACAGAAATGAAAAACTACCTACCATCTGAATTGCAAAAAGCCGAGTGTAATTGAAACAAACTTTTTAATTGGAATCTATGCAGGTAAACTTGTTCGTATACCTAAATGGACCAATAAACGAAGAGAATGTTAGATGATTGTGTAAAAGAAGTATGTAGAAAAAACGGATTGGGATTTGAAAAAGGGATAGAGTCAATTAACAAGAACTTTCAAACCAAGCTTAAGTAAATGTATAAAAACCGAAAATAACTTAACTTAGAAGGAAAGAATTTCTATAACAAACGGTTAAAGTAGCAATGGCAAAAAGCATGAAAACAATTAACAGTACAATTATCCAATTATGTATGTTTTGATTCTTTAATATTCAATTAAAATTCCTTGTGCTAATTGGTCCATTTTTTACTTTTTAAGACTCCAAAACTCACGAATTAAGTTTTCTCAGAAGCCTTTGTAGAAATACTGTACCTTTAAATTAATTGACATATTCCAAAAAAATGTGATTGAGTATTTTTTTTGTTCGACTATTACTTCATTGGACATCGAAAAACGTGCCTCAATATCAGTTTCGTTTAAATAAAAATATTTTTGCACGTATGTTTGAAAGCGCTTTAACTCGATAATTGCAGTCGCCTGTACACATAAGCTCGCACAGTTAGAATCCGCGTTGAAGCGTCTTTTCCTGTGAGCTTACAAATCGTGCGGTGCCACCCAGCTGTCATTGCCATTGTCTTAACCCATGTTGCTCTACTTATCTTATCTGGCGATCAATAATAATGTGATTAATAATGTGAATATATTAAGCAGTCAGTGCGGAGCGAAGTCACATTTCTTTAACCGACCATTTTTTCCGCTTAAGATTTTCTATACATAAACCGAATCAAACTTGTAAATTATTAATGCCAGTATACTCGTGCTGAGATTAGATGCCAGACAAATAATGTTTATTTTTCATATATGCTCACACCTGTGCTTGTAAGTAAAGTGAGGCAATAATGACTGAGCATCATGTTAACTGTAATGCTAATTAACAGCGCGTCTTTAAAGATTTGGTTTTATATGTAATAAAAGTGCTTAGGCGGAGATTTAGCATTGTTGTGCGTCAAAGTTAAAGCAAAAGAAGAAAATCGTGTAAATAACTGAATCTTTGGCGAATTGAGTGTTGATAATTTTATTTAAATAGTTAAGACTCATGTAAGAGAGTAAATGTATACGGATGAGGAGAACCGCAGTCTTCAGTCATGGATACAAGTGCGTTAGAAGTGTGAGCAGCGAAACAAGAAGAATGCAAAGGAAATTAACATCTTCAAAATATACATAACGAAAATTGTGTTAATTAAGTTATAGTTAAGAAGCATGTCTTTACACTAAAATATATGGGTCAACAGAATCGGTTAGTTTTCCAGTTAGATATGGAACATATGTTTATGACATGAATAATTTCAGACAAATCTTTGCATTCGCAAGACCGCGCTTTGGTGCCATGTGGCTTTGAGATTTAATTCTTTTATGTAGGCGCCTAAACCATTTTGTGGAGTCATGCATTATAAAATTCCATCGCATGCAAGATGTAACATATATTCAAATTTTACTTGTCACGAATATCTTAGATAATCTGATTAAATTGAGATTTTTGTGGCTGAGATGCTGCCACTTCGATGCGCACTGTCTATTAGCTGACCAGTTACAATTGCTTGTATGCGTGCCTTATTTATTTGACATGTCACGTTACCTACATACAAATTTCGTGAAGAATTACTTTTTTATCATCAAGATATTAGAGACACGCCATGGCACGCGAGTTTATAAATTTGAGTGCGACGCTTCTACAGTCTACTCGCCAAAAGAGCGCTTAAATCGCTAAGAAAGGAAATCAATACGAACTTTTGATTGATTGTCATTATCTATTGTGAGAGCCGTATGTTCCTCTTTCAGGCGTGACAAATGCGCAGGCTTGTCGTTTTTAATTGTGCTTTAACCGCGAGCCAACAATGGATTCAGGAACTTGGGAATAAAAAACAAGTAAATGTTTAGTTTGTTGTGTGTACTCGTATTTTACAATAACAATATGTTGTAGAAAAACGGTGCAGGCTTGCAAAAACAAACTGATAAAGGCAAGTGTATGAACAGAAGAATTGCACGGCGAAATGAAGTTGCTAAGAACAATTCGCAATGTGTGGAATTATCTATTGTCCAGGTGCACGAACGACGCACACTGGAAGCTCATTGCTGCACAAAATAGCGCATAAAAAGACACATACTTATTTTGTAACAGATCCACCTGTAATTCTGTTGGCATATATTTGTTTTCTCATCCATTGAAATTCTCCCCGAATGGCCTTTCTCCATGGGCACATGTAGATAAAAAGAATGTAAATTTCTGTCTTTGAGACATCTTCGCGCTTTGGTGCGGCATTTTCGCTGTTACTCTGAGTTTTCACCAAACTGGCCATCACAGCTGCAGCAGCAAAACCGCTTTTATTACAAAACACGCGCCGCGCTTCTTTGGTTTTAATAGTGGTCTGTGGTTCATATAATTTACCATCCGCATTTACGTCTGCTGATTGTCTTTGGGTATATGTGTCAAGCTTAGTAGACCAGAAATGCAATGTTTTTGGTTGTTTCTACAATAGCTGATGTACATAAAAGTTGTTGCTAAATCGGAGCATAGTGTTTACTTGCTGTTGGATTTGTTTATTTGGATAAGACACTATTTTTCTTAAACGCTGCAATTACTACTGTTTGTATTTCCCTTGTCTTGACTCAAATAGGCTTTGGTTACTTTGACTTAAAACTTTTATTGGCGCCTTCGATGGAAATAGGAATTTGATGTAAAAATATTAACAAACAATTCCATTCAGTAATTATGACTTCAGGAAAAGGTCAATAAACCTTGTTAAGTAGTAATTTGATCTTTGTATAAAAAAAGACGTTAATGTTCTTGAAATAAATCACTCGCTTCCTGATCATCAAATAACGATGAATTTTTGTATCACATATGAGTTAAGCAAAAGAGCAGTAATTTTTACACAAAGTATTGTTTGATTACAGAGAATATGCACAGACATCCAAATAAATTATTGAACATAATATATTCGCCATTACACGCCGTAGTTTTATAGTGAATGATTATTGTCGATGATTACATACAAATGCAACTGAATCATTGGAAAGTGTAATGTACAAATTTAAAGAGAGACAGAGAGAAGAAAAACTCAATCATATAGAAACTAGCTCAGAACTTAAAAGAGATATATAATGGCTTAACGTTGCTTCACTGATATAAACAATTTTCTACGTGTCTGTACATCTTGTAGTACAATTAATGAGGGAATTCAGGCGGTAGAATTCAGTGACGTGGGTTTAATTAAAGCTCTCTGTTGTAACAATATTTTTTGTTATTAGATGGCCATTTAGGCGATGCATCTATCATTGTTTGCAATCTATATGTGAATAAAGGTAGTTGAGGTGAGACAGAATTCAGACCCTTACCAAGAATGTTGTAAGAAAATCGATTGTGAAAGGAGATGATTTATGCAATTTTTAGTATTTTCAAATTTTTAACTAATGAGGAACTTCTAATTCAACAAACTAATTCAGTCGTTTTCTTTTCTTTTTTTAAATATGGATCTGGATACATTATTTTTAATTTGGAAAGTCTTTGCATATCTAGCTCCTTTCGCTGCTACCTGTTCCATAAGTGCAACTTGTCAGAACAGTTAGATGAATTTTGCACATGTTATTCTTCTTCTTTTCATGCACATTATATTTTCATTTTATATACAATTCATATTCCCCATACCTCACATTTCTTTTTACCTGCGAATACACGTAAACGTATGTACACTTAATTTTCTTTATAGCAAAAACTGCACCAGCCACCTAGCGTTCATCGAGCTTTATTACGGTGAAAACCACTTTGGTGTGATTGTGTGCTGTGGAAATTGCTTAATTTTTTTGTATTACATAAGTTGGTGGTCTTCTTGTTCTGAAAGACCTAAAAAAGGTGATATAAGTTTAATAAGCCTCATATTAATACATAAAATTCGAAATGCGGCTTGTCATTTATATCAAATTAGAGCAAAAATGTTTTTCTACGACATGAAATTCTGAATTAAATTTATCGGCGGCCCTATTATCACAGCAAGAAGCGTCTTTTCTAAAGAAAAGCTTACAAACATGGGAAGCCGCACCTAAACACTTGTCATTCACTTAGTCGACTGTTTATTTGTTATTCCAAAATTGCTTCGCAGTTTCAACGTGGTTGTACGATTCGTTTTCTCTACATTATGTGGTTCAATCTAAAATGTTAGTGTTATTTAATTGTTTCCTGCTGCGTATTTTTGACGCACTTGATTCTTTATATCTCTTTGAAATATTTTATTACTTTTGTGCTCTTTATAAAGCATCATTGCCGAACGAGATTGTAATTAATCTGGCTCTAAGAAACCACCTAGTTCAACAGCACTTTTAAATTTCGGCAAAAGTTCGACATTGGAGATGAATGGATTTCATCAACGTCTCTTATTTCAGGCGTGGAAGATTAATAATATTGTGTGTTCAGACGAAACAAAAACAAATTTTAGATTTAAAGTATTTCTGAGGTTGATCATCTGAAAACACACATACAAACACGTTGTTTTGTAAGAAATAAATAGGAAGAAAATTTATTTAATACTTCAGATAGTTCAAATTTTCAAATATGTAACTTTAAACAGATATTTTAAAAAACAACATTAATTTTTTGGACGAATTTAAATAAATATAAGAATAAAAAGTTCGTCACCCAAGTCTATTATTTTTCTGTACAACTCTTTGAATTACAAGTAAAAAAAAATGAATCACATGTTTTAAGTGAAATGTAGCCGGATGAAAGTTATTTAGTGTTATATTTACCATACATGCTCCCCACATGGTTTTTCATCAGGCTGTTGAATACAATCAATCACGAAATACGATTGACTTTTGACATTGAGGTACCTACTCCGGACATCATTAAAGTGAAACAGTGTTCCGCTGGAATCATAAGAAGATAGATACCCTTTAATTCTACGCTTTCATGAATTTGTTTGCTTCCAATCTAACGCTATTTTAGTGGCTTAAGTGTTGATTGAGCACCGGCGCAGTTATTAGCATGTAGAAAGAGAGATGCAGATACGAACCATATAATGTTATAAATGTTTGAGCTAGCCCACGATGCTATTTTTCCATTAGCAACGTTTCCTCTTATTTTCGCGTTCAAATAAATCGTGAATTATTTTCGTACAGTTATTTCCTAGCGTTTTGGAAGTGTTTTCTCAGCTCTACTTGATTTTCTAAGGTTATTCATATTGTGAATGGTTTGCTTAAATGTAAACAACAACACAAGGAAACAACTGTTGTAAGCAGGTACATGCATACAGCATAGTTGTAGCTGTAACCTTTTGCGCGATAACGCTTGAAATTTATTGAGATATTGCATTCTTCGGCTGATTATACTGTATGCAATGGAAGCCGCACATCTACCTGTCTCTGCGGGCAAGGCATATGCAATATGCATTTGCAATTGACTTTTGCAGCAAGCGCACATGCATCGCATCTCACGAGGTAAAAATTGTGTTTTCCAATTGAAATTGGAAATTTATTGAAATGTTTCTGCGTTGCGAAATGTGTAAAGCGAAAGAATTCTTGGCCGGCTGTGCGCATGATGATATTGATAGAATCAAAGTCAAAAATGTCGAAGAATTTGTTAAGGTGCGCATTTCCCATTCCCATCGATGTGATGTCCGCCATTGAGTATTTCTCACATTATATGCAATAATAAAGATTCCATATAAACAAACAAAAGAAATATTGATCTCACTGTTCCTCTTCATTGGATTCCTTATAATATGCGCTTTTAGGTTTCGGCCCGAACGGTGTTTGCTTTCTTCTACCCAACCAGAATATCAAGTGGCAATCGCATTGAACACCAAAGATGGTATAACAGGTGTCGCCCGGCAATGCGAATTGAATTACATAACGATACACGTATAGTATGTTCCTTATAGCGGCACTATAGTTTTCTGCGTTCTCTTCTGTGTATGCTTTACGTAACGGATAACAACATCTTCCTATCCGATTGCTTTTATTAGAATACTTTTTTCCATTCATCTGTTTCGCTTTTGAAGTCTTCACCTTTATACAATTAACGTGAATGTCTAGAACGATAATATTTGCGTCCAGTTGCAATGATACATATAAACAACGGCATATGTGAATTGATTCAATTCTAAAACAAAAAGCATTTATTATTTTCACAGCTATTTCAATTATAAAAGTGTTTCGTTTTACTGCAGATGTTGACGGAATTTATACATATATCACAAAATATTTGTAGCCGAGAGATTTGTTTGATAAAATGGGCAAAATGATACCGCAAGTTGATGTAAAAACAGCTCAATTGATGGTTCACGCTTCATTAAATGGACCCAATATAAAATTCATGCGTGACGACCTGAACAGTGTGTTCTACTAGCTTCCACAGTTTTGTTTATAAATTTCAAAATTTTAATACTTTCAAGAATACATTTTTATTGAATTTTTAA
>JANSTS010007693.1:7634-31996 GCA_026546915.1 Sylvicola fuscatus | reverse complement strand
AAGATAGATGATTATAGACAATAACTCATATGATTGACTAATAATCCAACTGTAAACTTAAATTAATAAAAAAAACATATTGTGCACTGAGTGAAGCCATACAGAGTTTTATGCAATATCTTGCCGGTCGGCGGTTTATGCAAATAACTATAAGTGAAACTGCAAAACGGTTAAAAATTGCATTTTTATTCCCTTTCGTTTGAATGCATTTATGCGCATATGTTCGCTTAAATATTATAATACTTGTTAAGGGTTCACTGTAGCAGAAAATTGTTTCTCTAACAGTATTAATGTATGTTTGTAGCATAGATATTTATTTTCTCAATTCCATTTTCAGGTACAACGGACCCTACAACAATTGTTGTAAGAGTAGGTAATAACCGTCCAGATTTAGGAACAAATCCAATCTGCAATCGTTTCACAGCACCGTTAGTCGAAGGACAACCACTGTTCTTGCCATGCAATCCTCCAATGCCAGGAGCATTTGTTTCTGTCCATTTGGAAGTCAGTACACCCGCCCCACTGTCAATTTGCGAAGCTTTTGTGTACACCGACCAGGCCCTGCCAATCGAACGTTGTCCGTCATTCCGTGATCAACCACCAGGTGCATCGGCCTCATACAATGGAAAGTGCTACATTTTTTACAATCGCCAACGCTTGGTGTTTAGAGAGGCATTGAACTTCTGCCGTAGTCGCGGTGGCACTTTGATTAACGAAAGCAATCCTGCATTGCAAGGATTCATCAGTTGGGAATTGTGGAGACGCCATCGTAGTGATGCCTCGTCGCAATACTGGATGGGAGCTGTACGTGACGCAACTGACAGGAATACGTGGAAATGGATTGGTGGCGAAGAGGTCACTGTTTCATTTTGGAATTTGCCTGGAGGTGATCAAGATTGTGCTCGCTACGATGGTTCCAAAGGATGGCTGTGGAGTGACACTAATTGTACAACGCCTTTGAATTTCATTTGCCAACATCGTAAGTTTATACATATGCAAAAGTTGTTGCAACATGACTTTTTACTAACTGTTTCGAAATCCGCTCGTTTATCAGAACCAAAAGCCTGTGGCCGTCCAGAGCAGCCACCAAATTCCACGATGATTGCACCAAAAGGCTTTGAAGTTGACGCTAATGTAGAGTACACATGCGATGATGGTCATTTACTTGTCGGCCCATCATCTAGAACGTGTTTGGATACCGGATTCTACAACGAGTTTCCACCAGTCTGCAAATGTATGTCTCCTTGTAGCTTATTAGCGCTATTTGAATACCGTTTTTTGCATTGCATATAATTTTTTTTGCTTCTAATGCAGATATTGAATGTGGGCTACCAGCATCCATTCCGCATGGCCAATATGAACTGGTTAATGGCTCTGTTGGCTACTTGAGCTCAGTAATTTACAAATGCAACGACGGCTACGAAATGGTGGGACGGGCAATGTTGACATGTGATATTGACGAGCGCTGGAATGGGCCACCACCGAGATGCGAAGGTATGTAGATTTCTGAATGGGTTTTAGAATGTGAAAGAGAATATTTGTTTCTAAAATAAAGCTGTCCCCAAAGTGATTGAATGTGATGCGCTGCCGTCGACCCACAAACTGGCAAAGATTTTAACGGTAAATGGAACATTCTTTGGATCACGCGCTGAAATCATTTGTCCATCCGGTTACGAATTGGATGGTCCGAAATTCTTGACATGTACGAAGACAGGACAATGGAGCGCTCAAATTGCGGAATGTGTTAAGGTAGAGGAGACCATTGTCACAACATCAGCACCAACAATCGTTCCGTATAAGCCTCGACCATCGTCCAGGAAGCCTACTAGAACCAGTACAAGATACACAACGCATGCTTCAACACCGGCTATTGATGACGATGATGATGGTAATTATAGTAAAATTTGAAACCCCATAAGCCAGTAGTTTCCAAGTACACGGTTGTCTAATGTACTTGTGTCCTTTGTTTCTTGTTTCGTCAAGATATTGATGTGACAATTCCTGGCACAGTTCGCGAAGAGTTCCCACCAAAGAAGACGATCAAACCAAGCGTTATCATTCCAAAGAACACACCTACGAATCATTCACCGGCGCCTACAAAGGTGCGACCACTGTACACAACACCAACAGAGACAACCACTCGAAACGCGCAGAATGTCATCTTGGCTGCCCATCCTCAAGACAACGAAATCGCTGGCAGTGTTAACATTAAGTATGTGCTGCAGTGAACATTTTCCTTGTGATAAACGATTAATTATTGTTATTGCAATTTACAGATCTGATCAATCACCAAACGTGAACATTCCGTTCTCTGTCGAGAATGAGCAGAAGGACACGCATGGCGCCAAACTGAATCTTGGTGCTATTGTGGCGTTGGGTGCTTTTGGTGGCTTTGTATTTTTGGCTGCTGTCATCACCACAATTGTGATCTTAGTTAGAAGGTGAGTTCCTTATTTTCTTGATATGCTTAAGAAGAACACAATGCACTTTGTAAATAGAAGAACGAAATCTTACAAATTTTAGGTTAAAGCCGCTTTGCAGATACTCCGCTAATGTGCCAATTTATTAGAAACATTGTTTTTGCATCTTTTTTTGTTTGATTGCACCAAATTTTTATTTATTTTACGATTATAAGTTTCCTATCGCAAAGAACCTTTGTTACCAAATTTTTATTTGCTTTTAATTAATTTATTGTTTGTATACTATCTATTTAGAAAAATATATTAATTATTTATTTATACAAAATCTATAATCACTCTTCTACCTATATTAGCCTATCATCCTTCCTAATGCTTTTATAGTGATTAGTTTACTTTAAATTCGAAAATACTTTTACTTGTAGTTTTAGTGGTGGGAAATTTTTTTTTAGCATTTAGTTGAGTAGTTTTGGAATGTACAAAGAGTGTAAATAATTGACCAAATATAAATAGTGGAAGAGATTCATTGTACAAAAGTTTTACGTTTGTTGTGTATCACAGATAATTGTACAAAAAAAAAACACGAAAGAGTTAAAGCAGCGAGGGCACAAATACATGGCGACAATCCTTAAAAACACAAAATATCAACAAAAAAAATTCCCCCTTTTCATTTCTTTCTTCCTTCATTTTCATATATCAACCAAAGTGCACAATCTATAAATTCTCTAGAAACGGACAAAAAATATAGATTTTAAGAGCACAAACTTTTTATACTAAATTACTTACCTCTCAATAAAAACCGCACTTCTCAATTGAAGGCATTTTTTCCGAAATGAAATTTGATTATTTTGTTTGAGCTCTACAAAAACTATAAATTCATGATGTATACCACCCCATTTTGTGTCTCTATCTCTCACTCAGCTCCAAACCACTGCATCGATGCAATGTGTCATCATCCGACCAATCGAAACCCCCAATTGATCGTCAAAATATGCCCTCGCGCTGGTACACAGTGTTAGCGTTGCCATTTCCGGATCAGAGACTTGGCCGGCGAGACATAAGCACTTTCGGACGTGGCATATACACTTCTAGGGCCGGCTTCTTTAGTAATCCATTATGAAAAATAGACAACGATTGTCCGTATTTTTTGTGCCAGCCAACAATGTGCCATTACCTTAGTCCACTTAGCACAATGTAAGACGTCCATTTTATTTGTTGTTATTTGATCTCTATGAGTTTTCTTCCCCACATGCATAATTTTGGTTTTGTTTATGTTCATATTCTTTAATTTTTATGTTATAAATTTGAAATCTTTCATTGTTTACAAATAATATTTGCTAACTTTCCCATACAAAAATATAATCAAAGGAAGAGGAACTATTAATTTAATTGTACGCGGAAATTAAACGCTTTCATGAAAGTTGCACATGATCATACGAATGCAATTTTTTGTCGGAGTTTTTTTTAGGCGGGCACAATATTTAATATAAATTAGCGAAATGGAAACAAGAAAAACCCCTTTTGAACTTTTAAATAAGCAAACAAATTAAACATATATAAGACACAAACATAAAAACACACAAGCAGTGTAATGGCATATACGAGGATCATTATTCTTTTGGGAAATTTTTGTAGAAGTCGTACCACCCAACATTACAGACATCGTGCATCGCCCGACTGCAACACAGTGGCGTCATTCGATAGTTCCAGTTCGGAGTCACGAAACGGATTGAACAGGTAATCATTCATTTGAACAAAATCTCATTACATTTATAAACGCGCATCTTGAAAAACGATTACGACTCAATTGATGCGACTCGACGCGTTTTTTATGTAAATTGTACAAATTATAGCATCACGATGCGTTACTCTTATTATCATTTATAATTGTTTATTGTGTTACCTGGTTTGATTATCATCTTCATTATCCAGCTTGTTCTCTTCATTTAGTTTTGCATCATCCGGTTTTTAATTGTAATTTTGCGATGCTCTGGTTTACTGATATAATTTTCTCATTTTGATTTATCTATATACCAGAATAATTTGATTGCTGTTTTTTGAATGAGTTGATATTCTCGTATCTTATATAGAAGTATTGATTGGCGTGTTCAAATGTTAATTTAAAATTAAAGAAAATATTTGTTTCAATAGACAAAGTCACTAACTTAACTTTCTGGTGTACATCAATTATAAAGGTACTACCGTCAGGCGTGGGAGAATCTGCATGAGTCTGCGTCAAAAAACAGTTCACACAACCCGCTGCGGCGGAAAGAGACCATGGACCAACCGAATTTGAGTCGATCGCGCGATAATTTGAGCCGTTCACGTGATAATCTTGATCGTGGACGCGACTTTTCGCGCGATAGTTTGGGACTGAGGGACGGTTCAGAAATGGTTGTGGCTGATGTGTGTGTTAAGGGTTAGTTGTGTTTTCATTTTATTTTCTCATTTACAATTTTTAATTTTCACCTATATTTAATCTTTTTCATCTATTGGACGTGTTTTCTAGACTTGGTTGATTACTTTTATAAATATGTTTTTCCACAAGCATTTCACTTAGAATTATCATTAGACGTTCATTCAATAAAACACTAAACGATGGAATGAACTATCTACCTTGATATTTTGTTGATAAATTTAGTAAAAGGCATGAGAGATAATGGAGATTAAAACTCCACCACTACCTTTCTAATGCACAATATGGAATACTGCAGATTGCACTGGTTTGTGCAAAGATTTGTACATTTTTTTCCTTAGCTCATGGGATTTGTAATTATGTACAATTTCTTTAAAGTCAAGTGTTTTTTGTTATTTGAAAAAGCTTTAGGCTCGACAACTTTTTTTTTACATATTTTAGTGCCTTAGTGACTTACCACCAAAATTTAACATTTTTAATTGATTTTCTGTTTCAGGCGAGAAAAAACGCCACCACCACCATCATCATAAGAGCAGCCATCGCGGTGAATTTCGCGAGCCACATATTGTAGGCAACTCAAGACGTGAACACCGTCACAACAGTCACTATTGACACACTATGGTTATCACTATCAATTTAGAAGAATAACATTAATATTTTAATAAACTAATACGTATAGCTGCATACTTTCACAAATACACACTATTGCATAATATGCAAATTTAACCGCGTTTTTACAACAAATTATTTAATTGATTAAAAAGTCTAGTTGCACTGAAAGAAATTTTCCTTTTAAATTGATGGTGCGTAACCAAACACATAAAATGTCAGCAGAAAATTTCTTGCAGTGCAGAACTTTATTGTTAAACTTTGTCTTATTAACCTCAAACTCATCACATATCGTCCGCGCATGATTGTTTATCTGTCATTTTTTTAAATTATGAATATCTTGGCCAGTTTTAATCAAACTCAATGTCTGTTGCAACTGTTTAAAATAGATCGACAAATTCATGATTTCTCTCGTCCCATACACACATTTTACACTGTTGGTTACAGCTCTCATATTGACACATTAAAATATAAGCAATTTAATTGTAGTTGTATTATAAGTGTAGGTAAAAAAATTATTGCAGTTAAAAGAAACCCTGTGGCAATATCAAATGTTATGTACATTAGGAATGTTAATTAATTTATGGCTTTTACAATTCTTTAAGTAATTACAGTTCATGTTTCGCTGTAAGATTTTACTTGATTTTAAGAACATTTTATTTCAAAAAAATTTTCAATGACTTTCATTGATTACTATAAACAATTAAAATTCAGTTATCACGTTTCAAAAGCGTCATAAGAGAATAATAAAATGAAGAAAAAAAAAACACTTACAAATATTATTTATTACGAACGATTGAAATTTATTCAATACAGAGAGCTACAAAATGATATGTTATATTGTAATATATTATTATAAATTAAACATGTAAATAAAATTAAACTGATATTGTATTTATTTATTGTTCATATTTTTTATTTAATTTCAGATTTTACAGATTTTCAGTTAGGCAAATCATATTGTTACCTGGTTGCTAGGATATAGCCATTTTATTATATTTAGAAACGCGCATAGTAACCGAAATATTTTTGTTAATAAACAAAAAAGAAACGTATGAAATAGTGCACAAAATAATATACTAATAATATACTCAAATATAAAAACTAAAATAATACAAATAAATCAAAATGAGTGATATTAAACGCAAATCAAAGATTATGACAAAGTCTATTGCTAAGCCAGAATCTACAAAAAGCTCCAAAACGAAACTAAAACCATTGAGATTGTCTACATCTCAAAAGTGGGGAATACTAGGTATTCATACTTATATAGTTATGTATACGTTTTCATAAAATCTAAATTTCTAATTAAAACTATTATTTTCATAGTAAACCATGTTTTAAAAGAAGCTAAATTTGCAACAATTTCTGATACATCAATAAAAGAGGAAGACTGGGAACGATTGAGATACAAGGAACCGCCTCCTTCTACAGACCTGTTAGACTTAATAGAAAATCGCGTTAAGAATTTCAGAGATGATTCATTTTTGTATTTAAAATTTACTGCACCAAGAAGCAGTATTTATTATACGCCCTTCGCTCTGCTTGAAGCTCCTTACTCGAGTGTTAATAAGTCTGAATATTACACCGTCAGTCGTCATGGTGTTACTTATTGGAGTGATGTCGAGAATCATTTTACTAAACTGGATGTTTGGGTAGAGGAGTATAAGGTTTATCTGGGAATAAAAAAGGTTCTATTTTAATTCGAGCATATGCTAGAGGTTTGAAACTAAAATTTTGATATTTAGCTTAAAACTTTCAAGAAATATCGGCTTTGGAAATCATTTACTGTATGGCGAAAGGCAATTGTTTGGAGTAAATATGCGGCCACAAAAGAATTTTTTGAAAATAATTTGTACTTCCTATCACCGGCACTGGCTGAAGCAGCTATGTTATTCAGAGATGAGTATAATGAGTTTCTCTGCGAAAGCTTTGTAGACGCAACAGCTACTGAAGATTTGAGAATTATGAACTTCATAGAATTGCAGGAACAGGCACGAGAAAAGGCTATAGAAAAGATTAAAAGCTTTTGGACTCGGATGAAGTTAATGCTTTGTAAGACAAATTATTATACTTTGTTTAAAAATTAAATATAATCATAAAATTCATAGACAATGCCTGCAATAAAGCTTTGGAACAGAAAGGATTTTTTGCCGGAGATGAAGCAACCATTCCTCATTCAGCTAAAAAACCTTTGCCGAAAATGAGCTATATTGATAGGGCTAAAAAACGTCGATACTGCAATTTGATATCTCAGTAAGTTAGAACCTATGTCATACGTCTATGTTTTTAACAACATTATTTTTTAAGCTTTATAAATCTCTGCGACTATCTCACTGTCACATTTCTACATGCAATGCTACATAACTCATTTCAAGAACTTGCAACTATTTTCAAGATACACGATGAGCTTGGACCAAGTAAAAACGATTTACAAAATTCAAGTTTATATCTGCAAGTTGAGCCACCCAGACAATCTGATAACTTTCGAGTACATAAATCTACATGTCTTATATTTATTTATTTTAATTATCAATTCGTTGCAGCTTCCACTTATATCCGGTGACCTAATACTGGATACATGTTTCGTTGGCATTGATCCGCAAGAGGAAGTTGTTAATGTCTCCGTTATGAATTTTATCCAAACATTAGAGAAATGCGTGTTCGATGTGCTACGTTTTCACGATGATGACATTTTTAATAGATTTACAGAGTAATTTCTTGTTAACATCAAAAATTAATCGGTTTATTTATTTTATTCATTTTTAAAAAGACCAACAATTATGGGAAGAAAAGAAGATCGATTTTCGGTTCCCGTACCTAGCCTTGAGTTTCGAATTTCCATCAATCCAGAAATTAACATAAACAAAAAACTAGTTGCAACTGTAATTAAGAGAGCTTATGAGAAATCAAAATTGTACATTCAGCGCTTTGAGTCACTACGGATGGACTACCAAAAAGATGTCGAAATGGACAGAGCAGACATTACAGATGAGACAAATTTAGATGTCTTGCGATCACTTTGTGGGCGCTTTAACAAAGAGCTAAAAAATCTAGAAGGAATTGTACCAGAGATTTATTTAGGGCTGCTGAAATTCAATCAATCAACCTTTAGATCAAATGTCACTCCTGTTTGTACGGAGTTGTTAGACATTTTATACGTCTACATACCATCGTGAGTTCTTCAGTTTAAATTATACTAAAAATTATAACGTATCCTTTTATTTAAGCATTGCCATAAAGGAAGTTCGACGGCTCTTTAAAAAAGCCAAAGATGTTATGAGTAACCTGACTGCTGAGCCAGACAATACTTCATCATATGTGGACTATTTGCACTACATTGATAGTTGCAATGATGAAATCGCCATATTAGTGAAAGAAATTGACTACGCCTACAATTGCTTTATGCTAATTAAAGATTTTGAAATTAATGTTGATCAAGACGATAAGGAAGCATTTATGGATTGTGAGGACATAATTCTCGAAGCTAAGGAAGTACTCCTCCTTAAACTTGATAAGCGCCAACAATTTGTTGATAAACTTGATGTATGTCTACAAGAAGATATTAAGCTTTTATTTGAAGGTGCTGATGAAATCAAAGAATTAATTGTCAAGGAATGGTTAATCGACGTTGAATCAGAAATTGCGGAAGTTAAAGAATATCTCCAAGACTTATATGATAAAATTGCAAATCTTCAAGCGATCGGACAGAGTTATCGTGGTTATCAACGCGAATTTAAAATCGATTTGACTAGATTTACTGACTTGGACTTGACGTGTCAATTGGTTAAGTATAGGCAGCAGTTATGGGAGAGCTTGGAACAGTGGACAGACAATATGCGCAATTGGAAGTATCAACAATTTAGTACGTTAAATGTTAGTGATATGAGTGAAGTAACGGAAAATATTCTTAAAAACTGTGCATTTCTGGAAAAAAATTTGCCACCCAATAAAATAATTCCTCAGCTTCGAGCGGACGCTTCTATCTTTAAGAAAAAGCTTCCAATTATTGAAGCTCTAAGACGTCCTGGAATGAAAGCGGTTTGTTCCATTTTATTATCATTAATAATCATCTTTTATCTGGTAAATTCCTCTGTTGCAGCGCCATTGGATATTAGTTGAACAGGCAACAAAACTAGACATTCGAAATAATCCTTTAATTAGTTTAGACGAGTTTGAGGCGGTGGATATTTATGGTGAAGCAATTTCAGAAGCAATTATTGAAGTATCAAATCAAGCGAATAATGAGGCAAGTCTTGAGAATCTACTTAAGAAAGTTGAAAATGCATGGGAAGGATTTGAGCTAGTAATAGTGCCCCACAGAGATTCTACTGATGTTTTCATATTAGCTGGAACAGATGAGCTTCAAGTATTAATTGACGAATCCAATATAAATATTAATACAATTGCCGCATCGAGATATGTTGCTCCCATTAAAGGCGTAATTGATGATTGGATTGTTAAATTGGAACTAATTTCTGAGACATTGGGTATTTATATTGTTACTTTAAAAACAAATGAAAAATAATTTGATGTGTATAATATATTATTAGATCAATGGACAACATGCCAAATATCTTGGATATATCTAGAAGCCATTTTCTCTGCACCAGACATTCAACGTCAACTGCCATATGAGGCAAAAATGTTTCTTACCGTGGACAAGAACTGGAAAGAATTGATGCGGTCGTGTCACAAAATGCCATTAGCAATGTACACAATGAGTAATCCTGAAGTACTTGCAACCCTCAAGCTTAACAACGAATTGCTCGACCAAATTACCAAGTGTCTTGAAGCCTATCTTGAAGTGAAGAGAATTGCGTTTCCAAGGTTCTTCTTTCTCTCAAACGATGAGTTGCTGGAAATTTTAGCACAAACCCGTAATCCGCATGCGGTGCAGCCTCATTTACGAAAATGTTTTGACGCCATTGCCCGATTAGAGTTTGGGTATAAAGAGGGTCCCGATGGTCCCATTCAAACAACTGACATTTTAGCAATGATTTCACCAGAGGGAGAAAAAATAACATTTGGAAGGGTATTGACATTTCATCATGGGTTAATTACATTAATCATCTCAATTTTTATTTAGGGATTGAAAGCACGAGGTCCAGTTGAAGACTGGCTGGGAAAAGTGGAATCAGCCATGTTCTCATCATTAAAACGATATATGAAGTACAGTTATATGTGTTATGCAGTTAAGGACCGCAGCGAATGGTTTCAGGAACATCCCAATCAAGTTGTCTTGACTGTAAGCCAACAGCAATGGGCCATAGATGTACATGTCATCCTGGATAATGAAGATAAGAACAATGTTCGCGACAATATGCTAAATTTTAAATGTAAACTTCAAAAGGATTTGACGCGTTTAGCCCAAATAGCCAGAACTGACATTACTAGCTTGATGCGAAAAGTTCTGTGCGCCCTTATAACCGTTGATGTCCACAATATGGATACGATAACTAATTTATGCGATAAAAACGTTGATAAATCGTAAGTTGATCTTAACTATCATTCCTTATCAATTTATTACAATATTTTATATTTTACAGAACCGACTTTGACTGGTTGAAAATGCTTCGTTACTATTGGCTAACTTTAGAAGAAGTAATGGTAACAAGAATGTCATCTGCATGTCTTCCTTATTTCTATGAGTACCTAGGCGCTGGCGGCGTTTTGGTAATCACTCCCTTAACCGATAGATGTTATTTATGTCTAATGGGGGCCCTTCAAATGGATTTGGGTGGTGCTCCAGCTGGTCCAGCTGGAACAGGAAAAACTGAAACCACAAAAGATCTGGCGAAAGCATTAGCTAAACAGTGTGTAGTCTTTAACTGTTCAGAAGGTCTTGACTACAAAATGATGGGACGCTTCTTTTCCGGTTTAGCCACATCTGGAGCGTGGTGTTGTTTTGATGAATTCAATCGCATTGACATTGAGGTGCTGTCTGTTATTGCCCAACAATTGATTACCATTCGAAATGCAAAAGCAAAGCGTCAGCAAAGGTATACAAAATTGACGATTTATATGAAATCACTAAACTCAACAATTTTTCCCCAAGATTCCTATTTGAGGGCCGTGAAATTAAATTGAACATGTCTTGTGCTGCATTTATCACGATGAATCCCGGATATGCTGGTCGAACTGAGCTACCAGATAACTTAAAAGCTCTTTTTAGACCCATTGCAATGATGGTGCCGGATTATGCACTCATTGCTGAAGTGATTCTTTACTCAGAGGGATTTGAAGCGTCTAAAGTTTTAGCCAAGAAAATGGTTCAAATGTACAAACATTGTAGCGAGCAACTAAGTCAACAGGATCATTATGATTTTGGTATGAGAGCTGTGAAAAGTGTTTTAGTTCGGGCAGGGGCACTTAAACGAGCATCTCCTAACCAGCAAGAAGATGTTACGCTAATCGTAGCGTTGAGAGATTCAAATGTTCCAAAATTTCTGTCAGAGGACGTGGTTTTGTTTAATGGAATTTTGGGTGATCTTTTTCCTGGCGTTAAACTTCCAGTCGTCGACTATGGAGTGCTGCAGGATGCAATTGAACATTGTATGAAGAAGAAAAAACTGCAAGTAGTTCCTGATCTGGTAAATAAGACTATCCAGTTGTTTGAGACAATGTGCGTGCGATGGGGCGTTATGTTAGTTGGTCCCACAGGTGGCGGAAAATCTTCGGTGTTAAATACTTTGGCCTGTGCTCTAACAAAATTGTGGGAAGATGGTGTTTCTAGTCCATATTATAGGTCATTGTTTTCTGAAGAAAAGTACCGTTTCTTTATATAAATATTTATTTTTATTTAGAAATGTACGAATTCAAACACTTAACCCCAAAGCAGTATCTTTGGATGAACTGTATGGCGCTGTTAACCTAGCAACCATGGAGTGGAAAGATGGACTTCTTGGTACAGCTGTAAGAACAGCTGTAAATGTTGTCGGTTAGATTAAAAGAAGTCTTATTTTTTTGTTGCGAAAAGTAAATTTAATATATCTTTCACAGACGAAGAACATCAATGGGTGGTAAACGACGGGCCAGTTGACGCTGTTTGGATTGAAAACTTAAATACTGTTCTTGACGATAACAAGATGCTTTGCCTTGCCAATTCAGAGCGTATTAAATTGACGGAATGGGTTCATATGGTTTTTGAGGTAGCAGATTTAGCACAAGCGTCACCTGCCACTGTGTCACGTTGTGGTATGGTTTATGTTGATCCAGGCGAATTGAAATGGATGCCACTAGTTTTATCGTGGAAAGAGACACTATCTGAGAGCAGATTTCAGTCTAAATTAATGGATTATTTGATTGAATTGTTTGAACGACATTTTGAAAAATTTCTAAAGTTTTCACGAAAGAAATGTCGTATTCTAATAGATCAGGTAGATTCAATATTATTACATAACACTGTCGATAAATAATCTGGTATATATAAAGGTTGACGTGAGTAAAGTCAGCATGATGTGCACACTTGTAAGACGATTAATTCTAATGACTGCTAAGATAAATTCCCTCGAAGAAGTTGATGCAAAAAAATATGTTCTGAAGCTTTTTGCTTGGGCATCTTTGTGGTCGATTGGCGGAAATGTTGTAGACGAGTCTCGGGTAAAATTGGAAATATTTGTGAAGGAGAATTTAGCCGTCGAATCTGGCTACAGGTAACATTTGGATGTAATACTTTAGCATCAAATTGTTTAAACATTAAACTTGTAGTGATCCTGTGACTAGTATATGGGATTTACGCTTAGATGTCACTGACATGAAATGGGAAAAATGGGATGACATTGTTGAGCCTTTTGTATTCAATATGGAGATGGCATTCTTTGACATGTTAGTTTCCACTACAGATACAGTGAAATATGGATATATTTCTGAATTACTTTTCCGAGAACAACATCCAGTAATGTTTTCTGGTGATACGGGAGTCGGAAAGACCATACTTGCAACAGCCGTTTTAAAAAAATTATCTGATTTGAAGACATTTGTTCCAGTTACACTTAATTTCTCTGCTCAGACGAGTAGCATTAGAACTCAGGCAAGTTGCATATGCTTTATATTAATAAAACTAAATAAATTTGGTTTATGATGTAGATGATGATCGAAGCACGCTTAGATAAGCGAAAACGAACACTTTTGGGACCACCCATTGATAAAAAAATGGTAATTTTTGTGGATGATGTTAACATGCCAAAACTAGACACATATGGCAGCCAACCGCCTATTGAATTGTTAAGGTAACATATAGAAAATAAAAAAATTATTAAAATTTATATTTTCTGATTAAAAAAAATCTCAGACAAATACTAGATTACAAAGGATTTTTTGATCGCGACAAGTTATTTTGGAAAGGTATCATTGATGTGGTTTTAGGATGCGGCTGTGCTCCACCAGGTGGTGGTCGAAATCCATTGACTCCTAGATTTGTGCGTCACTTTGCTCTCTTATTATTGTCCCCACCGAAAAGGAATACTCTAACAACAATCTTCAGCGCCATAATTAAAGGGTTTGTACCTTGAAATATTTCAAGCCTATTTACTCGCAATATCCATATTTTAGATTTTTCAACGAGTTTTGCGCAGCCATCAGACCAATTGCTGAACCGGTGGTAAATGCTGCTGTAGACCTTTACATAAGAATTGCAGAAGAGCTTTTACCAACGCCTGTAAAATCACATTACGTTTTTAATTTACGAGATCTGGCTAAATGTGCTCAAGGAATACTACAGGCAGATCCGTCAAGTTACTCTACGCCAAAAGAGGTTGAGAGATTATTTTACCATGAAGCAGAAAGAGTTTTTCATGACCGTCTCATTAATACAGAAGATAAAACTTATTTCAAATCATTAATGGAAGATATATGCATAAAGTAAGATATTTTTCAGATTTTAAAATACAATTTTTATTGTTTTACCCAATTCGCAGATACTTTGATAATCCAATTGTAAATAAAGGAGAAACAATGATCTTTGGTGACTTTATGATCTTCGGACAAGCCAGAGAAGAACGTTTTTACGAAGAGGTTAAGGATATGAACAAATTGAGAAGCATTCTATATGATTATTTGGAAGATTACAATGGCATGACAGGCAAGGCAATGAAACTTATTTTGTTTCAAGATGCAATTGAGCATGTAACACGATTGGCGCGTTTACTTCGAACTGCCCGTGGCAATGGGTTACTGGTCGGTCTGTCTGGAATGGGTAAACAGTCTCTATCAAGATTAGGTGCTCATATAAATGGATATAAATGCAAACAAATAGAATTATCACGTGGATACGACTATGCTTCATTTCATGAAGACTTAAGAGCAATTTATTGGCAATCTGGTGTAAGTAGTATTCCTTTTTTAAATAAAGAGACAATTATAATGTTTCTTGAATATAGGTTCTCAACACTCCAACTGTCTTCCTTATGACAGACACGCAAATTATAAGAGAGGAGTTTCTGGAAGACATAAACAATATCTTAAATTCCGGTGAAGTTCCTGGCCTATACGAAGCTGATGAATATGAAAATGTAATTTTAGGAATGCGTGATCAATGTGCTGCAGCTAAATACCCTGATTGCACACGCGATGGAATTTACAATTTCTACATTCAAAGAGTACGAGCCAATTTGCACATTGTACTATGTATGAGTCCAATTGGCGATGCATTTCGCAGAAGATGCAGAATGTTTCCATCTCTCGTCAACTGCTGTACAATTGATTGGTTTGTTAAGTGGCCACAAGAGGCTCTATATTCGGTGGCATTAGGATCATTGCAGGAGAAGTCAGAAGATGTGGCTCAATGTGAAGCTATGTCCAAGATTTGTGTTACAATTCATGAATCTGTCGAAACAGCTTCAGATCAGTTTTTGTCAGAGACCCGACGTCATTATTATACAACTCCAAGCAGTTATTTGGAGCTGCTGAAGTTGTATCACAGTTTAGTGAAGCAGAGGACAGAAATTTTAATAGCGAAACGAAGTAGAATCGCTAATGGATTGAGTAAGATCTTAGAAACTAATGATGTGGTAAGATATTGGATTAACACATTGCATACGTGTTTTGTTTATTTATTATTCAAAATTACTGTAAAAGGTAGCTGTTATGACTGAAGAATTGGCGCTAATGCAACCAAAATTGGAAGAGCAGTCAGCTGTTATGAAAGAGCTAGTGAGTCAATTAGACAATGACCAAAAGGCGGCAGATGTTGTCAAAAATAATGTGCAAAAGGATGAAGTAGAAGCACAGGTATATAACTGAAAATTAATCTAATCGTTTAATAGGCTAATAACAGTGCTTTATAGGCGAAAGCTTTAGTTACTCAAACGATGGCAGATGAGGCAGCTGCTGACCTTGAAGTTGCAATGCCGGCGCTAAGAGCTGCCCAGGAAGCCCTTAACTCCATCACCAAAAGTGACATCAATGAAATGAAATCATTTATTACGCCCCCCAGACTTGTGCAATTTGTGATGGAATCAGTTTGCATTTTATTTGGAGTCAAGTAAAACTTTTTAGCTGCGATTAATACATCATTTTAAAACGATATTTACTTGCAGACCAACATGGGACTCCGCGAAAAAGATAATGGCTGATGTAAACTTTCTTAAAAGATTAATCGAATTCGATAAGGAAAATATAACAGAAGCTACAATCAAAAAAGTGAAAGTTTACATTGACGATAAAGATTTTGATCCTGCGAAAATCGAGAAAGTCTCTAAAGTAGCCAAGTCCGTGTGTTTGTGGGTCATTGCAATGGAAAAATTCTCCAAGGTCTATAAAGTGGTGGAGCCGAAAATTAAAGCGCAAAAGGAGGCAGAACGAGAACTAAAAGAAGTTATGAAAATTCTAAAACAGAAACAAGCTGAACTGGCTCAAGTTGAAGCTAAGCTGCAAGCTCTAAGCGATGCTCTGGCTGTGAAGAATAGTGAGTTCAAAGTCATCCAAGATGAGGTAGATTTAACGAATGGACGGTTAAATCGTGCAGGACGTTTGACTTCGGCGTTATCGGACGAAGAAATTCGATGGAGTGAAACTGTCAAAGTAATATTTAGAGTAACTTAAATTTATTGCAATTTATTATAACTTTTTTTTTTTAAGATTTTAACTAAAGAACTCTGGGCTATTCCTGGTGATGTTCTTGTCGCAGCTGCATGTGTTGCTTATTTAGGAGCATTCTCAACATCTTACCGAAGAAATTTGTGTAAAATGTGGGTCACTGAGTGTCAAAAGTTTGAGATCCCTAGCAGCAAAGAATTTAAGTAATCTATCTAAATTTGTTATATAATTTTCAAGTTGTGGATTAAATAATTTTCTGATTAGCTTAATAGCCGTCTTGGGAGATGCTTATGAGATTCGGAATTGGAATATGCATTATTTGCCGAGAGATGAGGTGTCAACTGAAAATGGCATTATTGTATCGAAGGCATTACGTTGGCCCCTGATGATTGATCCACAGGAGCAGGCAAATCGTTGGATTCGAAGTTTAGAAGGACCAAATGATTTAAGAATTATAAAAATGACTGATCCAAATCTAATAAGAATTTTAGAAATTTGGTAAGAAATTTTTTTTTAGTTTTAGAAGTATCTTAACAATATTAAAATATTTTTTTTAAATTAGCATCAGGCAAGGGTTTCCGATTTTAATTGAGGAACTCGATGAAACAATTGATCCAACATTGGATCCCATTTTAAAGCGATTGACTTATGTTTCTGGAGGACGATTACTTATCAGACTAGGTGACACTGACATCGACTACGATAACAACTTCAGGCTTTACATGACAACAAAATTGTCAAATCCTCATTACCTTCCAGAGGTATGTGTCACTGTGACCCTTGTCAATTTCTTGGTGACAACATCAGGATTAGAGGATCAACTACTAGCGTAAGTTTGTGGCACAAAGTGGTGTTAATAAATTTAATGAATTATAAATGTCTTCAGCGATGTCGTTGCCATTGAGCTTCCTCAAATGGAAAAGCAACGAACTGATTTAATTGTGCAAATTAACAACGATCGTCAACAACTTTTACTGCTTGAAGACAAAATATTGAAGCTCTTATATGCATCCAAAGGAAACATTCTAGACGACGAAGAGTTGGTTGAAACTCTCAACGAATCTAAAGTATTTAAAGGGAACACAAACAGAAGTCAGATGTCTTTTAATCATTTCATTTTAGGAAACCTCTGCTATTATCGCTGCTCGCTTAATAGATACCGAAAAAACCGAGGCTGTTATATCCGAGACCCGCGAAAAGTATCGCATCCTTGCTCAACGGGGTGCCACGCTTTTCTTTGTGGTTGCGTCTCTGGCCGATATCGATCCAATGTATCAGTACAGCTTAAAATATTTTAAATCAGTTTTTTGTAGTGTAATTGAGGCAGTTCATCCTCCATTGGCATTGAAAGAGCGCCTAGAACAGCTAATGGCTGATGAAGTTTATGCTTTGTACATAAATGTCTCAAGAGGATTGTTTGAGAAGCACAAAATGATATACAGCTTCTTATTAGCGGTTGCTGTAGAAAAGCAATGTGGTGTTATTGGCGAGAAGGAGTTTAACTTTTTGGTGCGTGGGCCAGTTGGAGTTCAACCGAGTAAAAGGATTAAACCTCATAACTTACAATTGACTGACAGCCAATTTCAAACGTGCCAAAGTCTCGAACATGTCTTTGGTGATTTTATTGGTATTTTAGATTATTTAGAATTTAAAATTACTCTGACTATAGACGACGTAGTTGAGGTTAGTACTTGTATTAAGTATCATAATAACTGGGTAAAAAACATGACAAAATGTTACAGGAACTTTATTTTCTGCCAAATTCAGAGAAGTGTCCCGTTGACTGGGATCAAAAATTAAACAATTTTCAGAAACTGATACTAATCAATGCTGTTAAAGATCATAAATTAGTTGCAGCCATGGGGGGATATGTGAGAGCAACTTTAGGGAAACAATTTACTGAAGCTGGGGGAAGCTCATTGGCATCATTGTAAGATCAAGTTTTCATAATCTTTTATTTACCATTTCGTAATTGGTTCATTTTAGATATGAAGACACCAATAATGTGACGCCTCTCATTTTCATTCTTTCAACTGGGTCAGATCCAATGGCTGCGTTTATGCGATTCGCCGAAGATATGAAATTTACTGACAAACTGAATTCAATTTCACTTGGACAAGGTCAAGGACCAGCCGCTGAGGCACTTATTGAACAAGGACGAACCGCTGGAGAGTGGGTGTTCCTACAAAATTGTCATTTGGCAACATCTTGGATGAAAAATATGGAAGAGATTATAAAGGCGTTGGCTCTTGGTACCTTGTCGGCGCACGCTGATTTTCGACTTTATCTATCATCAATGCCGACAAGAACCTTTCCAGTCAGTGTTCTCCAGAATTCTGTGAAGGTAACCAATGAGCCACCTAAGGGGATCAAAGCGAATTTAAAACGAGCTTTAGACGATTTGTCCGAAGATTACTTTGAGCAGCATGCATTGGGAAATCAATGGCGAGCAATGGTGTTTGGTGTGTGCATGTTTCATGGTGTCATCCTAGAAAGACGAAAGTTTGGTCCATTGGGATGGAATATTACATACGAATTCAACGAAAGTGATCGTGAGTCCGGTCTTAGAACTTTAGACATGTACTGCGATCGCGAGGAGGTACAACCGATCCCATGGGTGGCATTAGAGTACATTAATGGTCAGATTACGTGGGGTGGTCGAGTTACTGATTATTGGGATCAAAGATGTTTAAGTACTATTTTGAAAGTGTTTTCGTCGCCACAAATATTATCAGAAAACTATGCTTACTGTGAGAGTGGAAAGTACAGGAGTCCTGACGGCGCGAAATTGTCCGCATTCAAGGAATATGTGAATGAGTTGCCTTTTCTGGACGATCCCGACATTTTTGGAATGCACGAAAATGCCAATTTGGTGTTTCAACGAAACGAAACTCATTTTTTCTTAACAACTCTTCTTACTGGAATGCCAAGAGAGGGAGGTGGCGATGGTGACGGCTCTGTCGATGATATTGTCCTTCGACAATTAACGCATATCGAAAAATCCCTTGCTGTTAAAATCTTATCCGATGAACCATATCCAGCACTCTTGGAACTAGATAGTAAAGGACGAATGCCATCATTGTCAACTGTACTATTTCAAGAGACTGAGAGATTCAATAATCTACTGAATCTCATTCATTGGACGTTAAAAGATTTAAGAAAAGCCATTAAAGGTTTGGTCGTTATGTCTGAAAGTTTGGAAGCGGTTTTTGTTGCTTTTCTCAACAATCAAGTGCCGGAAATGTGGGCAGCTAAAGGATTTCTTTCTACTAAATCTTTAGGAAAATGGGTGTTTGATTTTCAGCTGCGCATCGATTATATTCAGGTAATATTTAATAATTACTATTATATTGTAATTAAAACAATACTGTTTTGAACTTCCTTAGAATTGGATGAACTGTGGACTTCCAAAATCTTCCTGGATTAGCGGTTTATTTTTTCCACAATCATTTTTGACTGGTATCCTACAAACGCATGCTCGACAAACAAATATTCCCATTGACGATTTGAAGATTGATTTTGAAATAACTCCCTACATGATTACTCAAGATAGAATTTATCGAAATCGTAACACACCCGGCGCTGATTCGTTTGACGGACTAGAACATTCAGATGTTGGCACAGTAATTCATGGTTTATTTATTGAAGCAGCTCGATGGAATGGAGATCAAGGAGGACTAGTGGATTCTCTCCTAGGCGAACTGACGCCGTCTTTACCTGCCGTTTATTTGAAACCATGCACGGAATTGGATGTTGGTAAGCGCTACGAGTCACCTTTGTACAAGACACAAGTACGTGCAGGAGTTCTCTCCACTACAGGGCATTCGACCAATTTCGTCCTTACCGTTTTACTTCCGTCTTTAAAATCTCCTGATTTTTGGATTTTACGTGGAACTGCTTTAGTTACTTCTATAACTGAATAAATTAAGAGTTTAATGGAAATGCGACTATTAAAACTCTTCATTTAAAAAAAAAATCCTTTTTAAAAATTGTATGATATTAATTACTTACCAAATAAATATTTGTTTTATTTCAACAAGAAATTTTAATTTTTTTTCTGCTATAAATCGGCGACACTGGCAAATTCTAGTACAAAACTGTTTGACATTTAAGACAAGAAAAATAAAATGGCTGCCTGACGTTTCAACTGTCAAACATTTTCTGAAATATTTTGTGATCTATTTTGGTGCAAATTATTTTCAAAAACAAATTGCGTTTTTGGAAAAGTAATTTAATGGAATTTCCTGCATGCCGGCTTCTCAAAATAATGCCATCCAGTTGACCAGTGTGATTAGACAATCCAATTAATTGTGCTTGACTTTTGTATAGTTTTCTTAAATTTGGTTTGCACAAAATGTGGCCCACAACATTGGATATGACACGCGATGAGTGTAAAGGGATCATGAGGCGTATGGGTAAGCAGCACAGCTCTCATCCTGACGCTCCACAATCGCCTAATATTTGACGGCCACAATAATCCACCATTGTTTTAATTACAGAACTGGAGACTTATAGCAAGGTGATAAGCACCTTTCGTGCTCAGGGTAGTTTGTGCGATAGCAAGGCAAAGATGCTGGACAGCTTACGTGCTATTTTACATATCTCTCAGGAACGCCACAGAGCTGAAGCTCGACGTGTGGCCAACGACGAAGAACTTACAACAGTTGCTGAAATGTAAGTGTTTTCCATAAAAGGATTTTAATAGGTTAGATCTTATTAACCTTTTTGGCGCCAACATTTTTGTCAAATGAATAAACAAATAATTTGAATGTTAAATGCATTTCCAGCCTATCAGGTTTCAGTTCAAATAGTGAGTGGTGTCGTGAAGGAAGGCGTCCCTATCCTCTGTTACCTCGTAGCGCTCCACGCTCAGCTTTGTGCGGCCTAGCGGATGCAGTTGCTGAAGTTGCTTCAAAAATGAACAGCAATTTACCATGTTCGTCCGAGACAGAACGAAACAAAAACCTAATAGGAAATTCGACGTCCATCGTTTTAAACGATCCGGTAAGATCGATTAAACTAAATAGTTGTTTCAAGTGAACGATTTTATTTTGTTGTAGTTAAACGAACCACTTAAAGTCGTTGTACCAGATCAGTTGAGAGATTTAGTTCATACAACCAAACGAGATCTTAAACGCAGCCTTGCTGACGCTGGACCTTCTCCTGTACTGCTTTTTCCGGCTAAAAAGCGAAGCAATCATTCGCCAACGGCTCCTGTGTCTCCATCGGCACTTATGCCCGCACCTGATCCTGTTTTACCTTTAACAACCGGAAAAATTCAGCAAATATATCACAATCAAGTAAAAGCTCAAACAACGCCAAGACAACGAAAGCCGAATGCAAAGAAACCAGGTCCAAAGCCAAAGGGTGATGGTCAAAAATCTCCAAGACAATCAAAAGCGAAATTACGGAAGGAGACATCCTTGACCCCTGTTAGTTCAGCAATAAACACAAATGTTATTCACTCTTATGCCACTTCCCCATTGACACCCACTCCTGCAACAAACCGAACAAATACAACGGTTGTGTTTGACCAGAACGAACTTATCTCTGGTGAATTGTTGGTCACTTCGCCAAATAGAGAGTCAACGGCTTTCAGCGCCTCAATTATTAATTCGGAAGAAAAGGATTCCCAGTCACCGGAATCAAATGTAAAAGTTGTGTACGCTACGTCCATCAATACATTAGCACCACTGGGAAGCTCCAATCAATCCACTATAGTTTTAAATCAGTCCATCAACCATCAACCTATTACGGAACAAACACCAATTACATGGATACCGAAAACACCACAAGTGCCACACAATTCTGCTTCTGTTGACATGCCGCCAGTGGTGAGTGCGACATCTCCAGCGCGACCATACAAATTGCTACCAATAGCAGCTACAACACCGACAACCAGTAAAAAGGCAGCAATTATAATGTCAAACAGCGGCAATGTGCGTAATGTTACACCAATCAAGATGGATATCGAGAAAGGCGTTACAATAACACAGAAAAAAATGCCAATTTATATATCAGCATCTCCAGTTGAAGCTAACGTGCCCGCTGACCACACGAATCCGATTCATCCCACCATTGCTACGGTATTGTCACCAACAGGTGGCGTTATGGAATTGCCGACACAAGCTAGAATGCCAACGAATACGGTATCGGACGTTCCACCTAAATCTAATAAAATTCAAATAAAAAGCCAGATCATTTTCAATCCGGGAGGAATTAATCCCACCGTTAAACTTTCATCCAGCTCACTAAAATCACTGCAGAACAAAGGCAACTTTAAACTAATATCAGCCGGCGATGGAAAAGTTTTACTACAGAACGACAACACCAAGAAAATGTTTGCCCAACGATTAGCCACCACCAACCCAGTAACGCCAACGGTGGCTGGCAACAAAAAAGTATCACTCCAGTTGATGGCTGGCAAAGGATCTGTAAAACAAAATCTATTTCCTATGCCTGGTAGTGTTGTGACTCTCGGAAATGGACAACTCAGCAAGACAATTCGTGGATTTACTAAGGATGGTAAATTCATTATACAGCCTACAGCCCTTAGAAAATCACCAAACGTCATCGTTCTGGACATGAACCAGAAGCAAAAAAATCAAGAAAAGCCCACTGTCGCAATAAAAGATAATAATATTCTTGATAATAGAATAACTGAAGACACCCCCGTCGACATATTGCCAGCGACTACACCAAACATTGTAAATTATGTGCTCAAATCGAATAATACAGGAGTTGAGGCAGGCAGCGGTTCGAACGCTGAGCCCGTATCAACTGCCGTAAGTGTAAACGAAATCTCCAGCACTGATTGGGAAATGGAGTTGGATCAAACCATTCAGCAACAGCAAAGGGCTGAAGTGACGGCTCTTCGAAAACCGACCATTTTACTGCAGCGAAAAAGTACGAAAATTGTACCCAAGCAAAATCATGTTGCCATTAATGATGATTTTATTGAATATGTCGAGGAGGAACGGCTGGACGAAGATATACAAATGCAGGACGACGCAGGTGTGGAAGAGATATTCGACGATGAAAACGTAGTACAAGGTACAAAAATTATTTTTTGGGTGTTTTTTAACCAAAATCCTTTCCGATTTCAATTAATTTACAAAAATTATTACATTTACTATATATTATCTGTTTTTAATTTACTTTTACCGATTTTAGATAATTCTGAGATCATTATAGAAGAAGATCCGCAATTCGAAAAGGAGAACGATTACGTAGATACAGAGCATCTTGACAATGAAGAGATCCAGCAGGATGTTGTGTTATGTGATTTTTATACTGATGGTAAAATATATGACTCAATGAGTATTTGTTCAACATTTTATTAATTTTTAAATAATTATTTTTAGAAAAAGCTGAATTTAATCAAGGGTCTTCCCAGTGTGACGTTTCACAGTGAACTTATTCGCGCGAATTCGAAAATATTACTTTAAGCAGTGTAAAAGAATTTCGTGTTTTAACAAATTACAAGTCAAATTGGTAACTAAACTGTACAAAAACATAAGCAATAATTAGAAGAGGGTGAAATATCAAACGCAAAAATGCACAGAAACCTAATGTACAAGATTGGGCCAAACTACTCCCAATTTATATAATATATTCTATTTTAAATTTTTAATATATATAAGGTGTTTCACGCCAGTTTTAAATTGTTAATAAATATACTTTTTTGATTTTATTTGTTTTCAATTATTATAAGTTGGCTTATTGTCTGATTCACAGGTTTTTCCCTCTCATTTGGCCCTAATTTAAATCATCATTTACTAGGTCCAAGCCAATAACTAATTAATTGACAAATAGAAATAGAAGTAAATAGTCACCCGACGAATTTTCGATTTTAGGAAAGATCGTGTTGTCGTGTACACGCA
>JANSTS010007687.1:0-11353 GCA_026546915.1 Sylvicola fuscatus | reverse complement strand
AAAAAAAAAAAAAAACAAGAAAAGAGGAAAAACGCCGGTTACATCAACGTCGACACACGTTTGATGGCATGTTAATTAACACCCACACGTAATGCGCGCGCGAGCACCTTCTCGGTCAAGCAATCATGACCTTCGATATTCAATCGGATATACTTATTAGTTATTATCACACATACGAGTACATCTATCATGCATTCAGCGTGTGCAACGCTGCATTTTTGTTTCAAATCCCCACTCTCATCATTCATCCGTCCTTTGAGTTGGTATTTTGTTTAATCGATTGACGCGTTTCTTTTACTGTCCGACGAAATTAAAAACAATGCCTAAAACTCATTCATGCCTTAATGCTACCAGCTACTCAATACAAAAGTCTTAAACTTAATTCAGTAGTAGTGCAGGCCAAAAGATCGCGCATTCGTAAACATTCGAAGCGATTATCGCTTATCAATTAATTGCTCCTAAGGCATATATTCTCACATACACATATGTGGAAGGTCTCAGACACTTCTTCATATCAGCCGAAATATTGGCACTGAGTGCAAAACTATTGATATTCAATGCGATGGGGGCCGTTGTCTGGAAAGAGACAGGCACATATGCAAATGCAGGCGTTGCGGTGGCATACGAGTGTTTAATCAGACATTAAACATCGTCTCAAGGTGCGATTTTACTCGTTTTTCGATAAAAATATCGACAAATAAACAAGACAATAACAGAGAAACACAAATATACACATTTCCAGCTCGGTGCTAATCTGACGAGTGTCTCAATGCTCAGTCGGTACCCAGTCGGCCAAGTGATAGCAATTAAGTCGACGAGATACGCCTATTAAGTTAAGAGCGGTGTGCCAATTTGATAAGAAACCGTGTGGAGTTAGTAACGATTAAATATTCAATGTGAAGCGATCGTACGGAAAGGTGTTGCATATATGTGAGAAGTGAAATGAGCTACGACGTTAAATATCCGGACAATTCACCAACGATTGGCGCTGAGGACCAGAATCTGCTGACACCGACGACACCATGGTCGTTGACCAATCAATTTACACTCTTCAATGAGAAAACAGTGCCACCGGATTTTATTTCGGGACACACAGTCACCTCAGCTACCTTCAATGGAGCCAGAAATGGATACGGATCAAAGAGGTGCCACTTTTTGTCATAACTAAATGTGAAAATCCAGTTCTTTGTGTTTTTGTTCGTCTCAAACAAAGGGTCTTCGTATAATCGCTCATTATCTCCCTTTCATGACCTATTTCAAAAGGCATTTAGACGGAGCATTTTTTTTTTATAAAATTCAAAAATATTTCAATTTAAAAAGCTCTGCCAGAGACGTGCTAATTGACGTTTTTAGCAACACCGACGCCGTAAACGTTATCTGTGTGCTTTTTTTTCTTGGCTAAATGTTATTCAATCTCAATATTTGCATTCTCAATAGTTCAAATATATTCGTCGTGTTGTTTTGTCTTCGCAAGCAGCAAAATGACGAGACTTCTCTCAAAAAATTCAAGTAGTTGAAAACCTATACAGACATAACAATTGGCAATCATTTTCTTGACAAAAATTTGATTGTTCATCGCGGCATCGACCCACTTTATAGATAGCGGTTATGCGGTCTGTAAAAGTCGAATATTTGTTACCTTGACAACTTCAAGACGTTATTGTTTTGACTTAGATATTTGCAATTGATTTGTGGGCATATTTTAATCCGATGATGTCTCGTTTTTGTGGCTGTGTAAGTGTTCAGAAAAAAAGGCGTTTGTCTAATTGGGAAATGGCCTTTCCGAATACGATGGAAGATAGTCAATGAAATTGCTGATTGTACAGTCACTTTCATGATTAAAGCTCGACGAAAAAACATGTTTAATTCGGAATTAAAAGATTTTTCAGACTTGAGTGGATCTAATGCGCAAATTAATTCAAAATTTAGTGAGTTTTATTTTTATTTGTTATGTTTTGATGAAATCAAAACTAAGAAAGCCAATAAAAGTTCTAGTCTTATCTCCATTTAATGCTAGGGTCACGTAAAAATAATCGTAAATCTAAAAAGCACTGTTAGCACAATTTATTAAAAGTATTGATAATGAATTTTGCTTTTTTTGGGGGGAAATAGAGTAAAACAGAGAGTCTATTTAAAATACAAAAATTAATATAACAATAATCTTCCACTCCTACAAAATACAACTAAGAAAAGGCCAAGGGGGTCGGACTTTTAAAAGTGTTTATTTAAGCCCGGCGGTTGAGTACCAAAGACATTGAGTTTAATATTCGCCGTGCTGTACCAACGCCTTTGCTTTAGACGAATCTTTTCTTGATTTCCCTTGCTTTCTTGTTTGTACTCTTCGACTAGGTGGAATTAACAGTAATTCCAGGCTTACTAATAAACGCGTGCATCAATTTTGGCACAAAAGCTTTCTTTTACTGCAAAATTGTATATTCATGAATTTGTCTTTCGCATTAATACTGTTCATTTGGTTGGTCTTTAATGTATTTACAAATTTATTGTAATTTTAATGCGTAAAGAAAAATATTTTCACAAAAAAAGTTGGAGATAATTATTAATAGTCAGTTAGAGTTGTTTAAAATAATAATAACCTTTTAAATTTACCTGCTCGTAAAATTATATTGTAAAACTCGTGACTTTAATGCAGTTGTGAAAAATACTTTTCAACAAAATGACAATTGTCTTTTCCTTCCATCGGGCAGCTGCTCTTCAAAACTGTAAATAAACTAAAGATATCGCGTTTTAATTGAACAAATGGTGATTGGCGTTTTATAATGTTTCATATTGTTTTTAATATTGACCATACATTTGTCAATTTCTGCCTGTTCTAATGTACACATTCCACGGATTTATCACTGTTGTCGTCTTAAAAAATCGCTGTGTAGCAAGATACGCTTATCTACTGTATAGCCTTTCAATGATAAGTCGAAACCGCAAGTGCATAAAAGTAAGGTAGGCGAATTGCCCTCGAAATGTCGCTGATATGGTAGACAGCCACAAGGCGTTGCATAATTTACAAAAAATAAAAAAAAACAGAAATCGTTGTTTCTTCAAATTGCATTTTATACTTCATTAAGAGTGACGTACAATTAAGTTTTGCTTTTAGCGCGATAATTTCAATGAGTCAATTTTAATCAGAGCTTCTTATCTGTTCAAACGACATTATTCAAGGTTCATACAAAATTCCTGGTCTTTCCTTTTGATATTGGGTATAGATTACTTGAAAACTAATTGATGGCTTGTATACTGCACCTGCGATTTTTTGTTGCTCAACTACTATCGTTAGTCATTGTAAGTTTTGCACGTGCTTTTTTCATTGGAGGTGTGTTAAAATGGTTATTGAGTCACTGAAATTATGAAAAACACAAAAAATGTTTCAAAATGATTTTGCAATTTTACGATTTTTGCGCTGAAATTAGTTTCAATTAGCAGAAGAGTTTAAATTAACATTAATTTAGTGGGAAGATTTATTAAGATGATTATTAAATTGGCAGTTTATATTTAGATAAAAGGCATGTGATGCAGAATTTTATTTTCACTTAGGAAATAAAAATTTGTAAGCTTTTGAAACTAAGCTTAAAGCGATTTCAAATAAAACGTTAAACTTAATTGTAAATGTACGTGCATGTTTAACACCGTCAAAGTTGTGTACTTACTTGTTTGACTAGTGGCTACATAAAAGTACACCTGTAGCCAATTAAGCAAAACAATTATTCTAACATTTTGCTCAGTACAAATTAAACTTCTGTCAAAGCTTTTAATTACGAATTACATTACATTCCGCTCGACACAAACAAACGCTAAAGTGGCATAAATTTAAATCTTAGAATCACCATTCCCACGTCGCGACGTTCGCTTTCATATGCCGCGCCGCACACGGACGTCCGCGACTAATTATTAATTGCCATTGTGGGCTCAGCGATTAGTCATAACTCACAAGTACTGTACGTCTAAGCAATTCCTAACGACTCCATTATGCTGATCTGGTGTGCTACAGTCTGCAGCACGTTTTAAATAGCAGCGCCACTATTAATTACATTAATCCAGCAAATCATGTGTGGTAATGGGTTAATGTTATCATTTTAGGGCTCACATTGTTCCTTTATCGGCCACTTACTGCGCCGTTCTATGTTTATTGTTTTGTGGGGCCGTCATTTTATTATGCAAATAAACATTACAACGCCTGTGGTATTTCAATTTTGAAGCATTTTCTCCAACCACCTCAGATTGGGCAATTAGACATTTTATTACCTTTATCTTAAGGCAAGAATCATATCAAAAATACGCTTTCATCCCTTTCTCATGTACTTTCAACTTTATGAAATATTTCCGATAAATTTGTAATTTCTAATTGTTTTTAAAATATTTTTTGTCAATTTGCTGATGAGATAAATGACGACCGACAAACAATTCTTATCAATTTGCACTCGTAAGACGAATTTTTATTTCTGAATTTTTTCTGTATATGCGAAAGATTGGGGACGGGCGGTTAGGTTGTCCATTAATCAAATAGACTAATAATTCACACACGTTTTGACATCAAATGTCAGATCGTATGTCGTTTCTATGGTTTTTCCTTTGCTCGTACTGTAAAATTTGTCACATATCTTTTATTAAATGATTTATTTATGAATGAGGTCTCTATTTAAATGACTATTTCGGATCAAATTTATTTCTATTATTTCATATATTGAATACTTGATAAGTCTATTTCCAGAAACATATTTTAATGAAAATAAATTCTACAAGAAGATTTTTGATATAAGAGAGAAGATAATTATTTGAATCTTCGGGGGACAAAAAAGTAAAGTTGAATATCGTGCGGGTCAGTTTTTTTATTTGGAAGCAAGTCGCATTTCAATGGGTTTTTTAAATGTTAGACTTGAGTCTTTGCAAATAAATATGATGAGTTGTTCGATTCTGATTTCCATTGTTTGACAAATAATTGAAAAAAAAAAATAATTCAAAAGTCGCAGTTTATAAAAATGCAATTCGTTATTTACCAGCAACAAATTTCTGAAAAGTTCCTTCATTGCACTTTAACATCTATTCTAACCGCACGAGTTCATCTCAATGAAAATTCCATCATTCTCTAATAGCATTTCGCATTGAAGATGAAGTGACCCTTGCAACAAGTGAATTAACTCCAGCTGGGTGGATTAACGAGTATTCCAGCCACTCCAAATGTTTTCATTCTCTTTATAATACAAATCAAAAGTGCATGCGTGTAATTCAGCCAGCCATCTCGAAAATGTACAACAAATAATGTGGTTAAAAATGTTTCGCTGTCAAGGATTTTCTCCATTGCTTTCATTTTTATTTGCGCCATTCTCATTAAGCGTAATTACAAGAAATCCAAAGCTCACAATTATCCTTAACGAGTGCTTATGCGATTTTGAGAAGCACAAACCAAAAAAATGATGCGGTGAAAATCGCTGCTGAATAGGAGAAGCTGTGCTTGAAATTTAAAAAATATTTTTAAAAAATTGGGTTAAATGCTTAAACCTGAGTTTAACATGACTCCCACGTTGAGGCGCGCTTTCCTATATGTGTGTCAAACTGTCACACAAATGCCTTGTGTCATATTAGCGTTCTCCATACAAAGGATTCACTTTATGTTAAATCGTATTATGCATCTGATAGTGGTTTTATTGCCAAATACCTAAAGATGTTTCGTTATGGTCTTAGAAGATGAATATCGATTTGCTACATGATAAATAAATTGGCTCATGGGGAAGCTTTCACAGAGGTTCCATATTTTCTGTTTGAATCCATTGGGATTTATAAATAGATAGATTTTGTATGTTGTTTTGATACACAATTTTTTATTTCGATTTGTTTGTGAACTCTCTTAGTCCCTCGTGTCAGAATGTCGTTTGAGTTGCGTGCCAAAGGGTGAAAGTATATAGAAATGTTTGTGTGATTTCGGTTTGAAGAGATTGACAGTGAACTTTTAATTTAAAAAACATTTTCATAGCTTAGAACACAATTTTTTTTTTCGCAGAATGAGGGAGTTTATTTTTAGGTATCTTTTACCCCATCAGAAAAATAAAGATTTTGTAGATCTTATGGCCCATAATCATTTTCGTTGAACACTTGAACGACTCTCTTTCACACATTTCAAAGATTCCAAACGAACCAGTGCAGAATTGTGGTAATTGTTTGTATTTCAATGCAAACAAAATCGTTGTTTTTATCGTACGAATCTCTTGAATTGTGGGATTGTTGATTTGTACTTTAAATTTAATGTATTGGAAAATATAAGTAGTTACACATATTTATATGTTTCTGAGGAATTTTATCAGCAAAAAGTTTCCCATAATGAAACAAATAGAAAAGACAAAATCAAACATCAAATATCCAAATCATTCAAATTTATTTTGCGCATTTCCTTTAATAAAGAAACCAAACAATATTTAAACTTAACCAATCTGCTTCCAACTTCCAAAAATCTACGGCAATCTAAAAATTACGCTTACCTTTGTTTCGATGTTTATTTGACAAATATCTTGAAGACTTTGAAGTCCACCAAAAGGTTAACCGTCCTTCCAAATCTAAACTGTAAAGCCTTATAAATGTCATTTTTTAAATTAATTTTAACGGAAATGAGTCTAAGCCTCCGCCAATTAGTCATCGCTCCACCACATCCTCAATTTACCATCATTCCTGTAAAATGCCATACTGGTTGGTATTAACGCAAAACCACCCCATTGTTCGGTCATGGGTGGTAAACCGCGCCCATTGCAAAACATTTTTTAGTTGCACTGGTGTGGGCAGTGGACACGCTTCGCTTGAAATGCCGCCTTTAGTCGGTGGAAACTGAGCACACGTGAAATGTCTTTATACAGAAAAGCGATAAGAAAATGAGCAGTGGCTAAGCAGCATTTAGCCGCACCGAAGAGCCCTTCCGGGTACCGACAGACTACAAAAACATTTAGCATGCCATAAGAGTCAAAGTACTTTCTTTTGTACAATGCAGTTGAAATGACAACTTGTCACCACACGACAACCTTTTCATGTCGGCGACATATGTGCTCGTGTACGTCTATTGTGTCGCACGACTATAAATGGCGGAGTGTCTTAATTATAATTAATTAGCGAGACTAGAATCTTGACATTATCTCCTTCGTTATGTGCGAATTGTATAACAGTGGACGCAGTTTCGATGTATTAATACACACATGAATATCGTTAAAATGGTAAGGAACATTTTCGCATCACGCGGAAGTGTCAAGTGAAGATGATGGGATTCATGACTCGGTGTCTCGAAGAATTCATGCGCACGTGTTTTTGTAGACTCTTATTATGTATTATGATAATTGATAACAAGCCATTTTGTGTGGCGCCACATTTTGTTCTTTTGTTCCGTTGTTCGGATCATCTTACTAAACTGAGGAAAAGCTTTCACATAAACGAATTACGTCACAGCTATAGCCGATTCCATTGTTGTAAACGCCTTCATGTATGCAACCCGCATCCTGATTAATGGCAGCATCGCCAGTCGGCAGTGGACAAATTGCATTGTAAATGCAGCCGTCCTTGCATTCGCTCCATAAATTGCCGAATTCCTGTTCAGGTTGGCGGCAGATAAATATTGTTTCTAATTACAAGCAACTCTATGGACAATTGCTGGACATATCCAGCAGTTGACTCATTTGACCGTGGAACTCCATGCATATTTGTGCGAATTTCCTGTCAATTAGTTCGGTTTAAGAAGCGATTTTCCCACACAAAGGCAGACGCATAATCCATAGCATTATGGGCCTAGCCGGCAAAACTGCGAGAATGCTGTTGACAAGATACGAGTAACACGATTTATGAAACTTATGCTATCGACTTTGTGTTGATCGTTTGTGCATTAAGTTGTTTGCAGATATTTTCTCATAAATTTCTTTGTATTTTGCGTGTTGGGATCTGTTAGGACATGATGAGGGTGTAAGGATGTTTTATTAATTTCATAAATTTGCGTTGAGTGGTAGACATCCACCGGTAATTGTACGTGGCGCATGAAATCAAATCTCAATTAGTTTTTATTTTGTCTAAGAAGCTATTTGAAAGACTTTATTTTGGAAACGCTTTGATGCAGAGTTCTGTTAGTATTTGATTTAATTTAATTTAGTATTTGCATAAATATTAAAGGAGATTAAATCTGTAATTTGCTACAAAAGTATACGATGTTAAACTTTCCGCATTCTATTGTTGTTGAAATTCTTTTGTTTTTGTTTTATGACGAATTGTATTCTTGTCGACTCCTTTCAATTTTAATACCAATTTCAACTTGCTTCAAGAAGTTAAAGAGCAATTTCTTCCAAATCATAGCGACTAAAAAATGTATAAAAATGTATTTTCATTGTCCAAAAAGTTTCTCAAACAAGAAATTAAGTTACGCTGCGACGTTTTCATTTTACATCATAAGATCAAATATCCACTCAATCAACGAGCCACCGAAGCTCAAAAACGTTGCCGATTGCAATACTTTTTCTAAAGAATGTTTTTATTTTTAAGTAAATAGCGGGCAAAAACTTATCTGAAAAGTTAAGCATTTGGATTGATTTTGTCCGTAGACGGTAGCGAGTCAGTGTGTTTATCAACGTCTAAGCGCGACGAGCTTCTTTACTCGCAGACAGAAAGTTGACACAATCTTCAGTAAACAACGCGAAAAACTAAATTAAATTGGAGGAAATAACAAACAAAATTTCCGCGCTTTTGATTTGAAAGACATTTCATTTTCCAATAAAATTATACAGTATCACGAGGAGCTGGTGGGCTAATTAAGTGTCGAAAAAATCCTTGGAAACGCTTCAACTATGAGACGCTCCGGTGTTATTCCAATAATGATAGCGTGAAATTCCATCAGAAAATTGATGTTTATCTGGATTCCCCATGGAGATTACAACGGTCTAGTAAACAATTTACTCAATTCATTAACGACACTGAACGGGTGTTGATGTTTGTCGAGTATCCATATTTTGGATGTGAGTAACCCATCCCTTCAGTGTCCTAAAGTTTTGTGCCAAGGTTGTGTCACTTCGTGGTCGATAAAATGGTAGCACCGTTCACATTGAGCGAAGACGAAAGCCAAGACTCAGCTCGTCATAATCACTTTGGGAATTTAGAAAGCGAGTAAGTTCAGCGGTAGTTTTTCGTTTCTAAACTGTAGGAAGTGCGAAGAACGTCGAATATTTTACACTTTTGTGATGAAAAGTTAGTTGTGACGACAACGTTCTTATCAAACTTTATCAAATTTCCAGATACCGCGGCTATCGTGCAGTCAGCGCGCGCCGCTTACGCAAACGAGCTGTTTACAAAAATGGCGAATGCAATGTACGACAGCTGAAGATCTCGCAGCGACGTATCCGATTTTTGCAAGACATTTTCACCACCCTTGTGGACTCTCAGTGGCGATGGACGCTTCTAGCATTCGCTTTATCTTTCATATTGTCTTGGCTGGGATTCGCCGTCCTGTGGTGGCTGATTTCGTTTACTCATGGAGACTTGGAGCCCATTCATTTACCACCAATGCAAGGTAAATAAAAAACGGGACGACTTAAAAGATGCACATACTAAACAAATTCACTTCCAGAAACCAACGGTTGGACTCCTTGCGTCTTCAACATATACTCATTCACTTCATGCTTCCTGTTCTCCATCGAGACTCAGCACACGATTGGCTATGGTGTTCGAACGACTACTGAGGAATGCCCTGAAGCCATCTTCATCATGTGCTTCCAATCGATTTACGGCGTCATGATGCAAGCCTTCATGGTGGGAATCGTCTTTGCCAAAATGACGCGACCCAAGCAACGGACGCAGACGCTGCTCTTCAGCAAGCACGCGGTTGTGTGCCAGCGTGACGGTGACCTGTGCCTGATGTTCCGTGTCGGTGACATGCGCAAGAGTCACATAATTGGCGCCAACGTGCGCGCCCAACTGATCAAAACGAAAACGACCAAGGAGGGCGAAATTCTGTCACAATACCAGACGGAATTGGATGTCGGCACGGATGGCTGTGCATCGGATTTGTTTTTCATCTGGCCGATGATTGTGACGCACCGTATCAACGAGTCGTCGCCGCTGTATAAGGTTTCTGCATCCGATATGATACAGGAACGCTTTGAGATCGTTGTCATTCTGGAGGGCACCGTTGAGTCTACGGGTCAGACAACTCAGGCGCGCTCCAGCTACATCAATACGGAGATCCTGTGGGGTCACCGGTTCGATCCGGTCGTTGCCTACAACAAAGATCGCCAGGGCTATGATATTGATTATTCGAAATTCAATGAGACCACTCAAGTGGATACGCCTTTGTGTTCAGCCAAGGAGTTGGCCGACTTTTATAGGGCCCATGATGAAATGATAGCACCAGGTGGGTTTTCTTTCTAATTGATATTCATCCTTGGTTGTTTGCTGTTGGAAAATGGTGATGGTTTTCAGGAAATATTGTGGCGGGGGTCCTAAATGTGTGTCTATAAATGCCGTACTATTTTTTGTGTTCTACTTTCAGAAAAGCTACCCATTGATGACACGATGCAAACACTTTAATTGTCACCTTGTCCAATTTCTAACATTCCTCTATTTCGCAATTGCTTTCAATCGTCTTAAAGACACTCATAAATGCTTTTAACACTCACATTTCATCTTTATTTGCTTTTCGCCGTCTTGATGGTATATTAAATTTTAAACTAACTCAATTGGAGTAATCACTTAATGCAACCCCTCAAAAATACTGAACCAATTGTTATTAGACGTCTTTCAAACGCTCCACTCTCCGACATCACTGAAACGTTTCTTGCCGCCACCCACACTGGCCAATCTCTTCTACAATCAGTCGACGCAGCAGCGACTTGGTCAGTCGCCAGCCTCGCCCATGTCGAATTCGTCGAGCGAGGCGCACAGTCCGATAGCGCCACTGCCCAGTAGAACGCAGTCAGCCGTCGCCATCAAGAGCACAACGAAACGAGTGGAAATGGACACGGACTCCATTAAGTCGCATCCAACCTAATTGGATTCGGTCGGATTTTGTTGTCATCGCGCATTACTCACAGTCCACAGACTTCATTCTTCCTATTTAATCATACTTTTTTATTGTTTTTTTTCCTTCCTTAAGATTTAGTTTTTAGCTTTTAGAAATGACTTTTTATTACTCATTAAGCTTAATTGTAATTTTACTTAAATTAATAAATCATTTAATGATAAACTGTTACATCTAAAATTTTTATTTTTTATTTTTATTTAGGTGTTGGCTCACAAAAGATCCGAGACAATTTTTTATATTTTTTTAAGAGGATTTTAAGTTATTTACCGAACCCTTTTGAACTTTTCTTTTGTATTTTAAATAAACATTTCTTTT
>JANSTS010007685.1:0-11375 GCA_026546915.1 Sylvicola fuscatus | reverse complement strand
GAAATACGGCTTCATCATTATATGGAGCTAAAGGAGCTTCATATGGGGCTTCGAAAATCTCATAAGGAGCTAGTACTGCTTCATAGGGAGCTTCATAATGTTGAAGGTCCGAATTTTCTATTCCATTATGTGCTGGAAATACGGCTTCATCATTATATGGAGCTAAAGAAGCTTCATATGGGGCTTCGAAAATCTCATAAGGAGCTAGCACTGCTTCATAGGGAGCTTCATAATGTTGAAGGTCCGAATTTTCAATTCCAGTATGTGCTGGAAATACGGCTTCATCATTATATGGAGCTAAAGGAGCTTCATATGGGGCTTCGAAAATCTCATAAGGAGCTAGTACTGCTTCATAGGGAGCTTCATAATGTTGAAGGTCCGAATTTTCTATTCCATTATGTGCTGGAAATACGGCTTCATCATTATATGGAGCTAAAGAAGCTTCATATGGGGCTTCGAAAATCTCATAAGGAGCTAGCACTGCTTCATAGGGAGCTTCATAATGTTGAAGGTCCGAATTTTCAATTCCAGTATGTGCTGGAAATACGGCTTCATCATTATATGGAGCTAAAGGAGCTTCATATGGGGCTTCGAAAATCTCATAAGGAGCTAGTACTGCTTCATAGGGGGCTTCAAAATGCTGAAGGTCCGAATTTTCTATTTCATTATCCTGATCATTATACTCCGGAAATTCTGTTTCATTATTCTCAAGGTCAGAATTGTCATACTGATTAGTATGGTCTGGAAATTCGGCATCATCATGCTGAAGGTCTAAATTCTCGATATCATTATCCTGATAATTGTCCTCCGGAAATTCTGTTTCATTATTCTCAAGGTCAGAATTGTCGTGCTGATTAGTATGGTCTGGAAATACAGCTTCATCACTCTGAAGGTCAGAATTCTCGATCTCATTATTCTCATAATTGTCCTCCGAAAGTTCTGTTTCATTATTCTCAACGTCAGAATTGTCGTACTGATTAGAATGGTCTGGAAATACAGCTTCATCACTCTGTAGGTCAGAATTCTCGATCTCATTATCCTGATCATTGTCCTCCGGAAGTTCTGTTTCATTATTCTCAACGTCAGAATTGTCGTACTGATTAGAATGGTCTGGAAATACAGCTTCATCACTCTGTAGGTCAGAATTCTCGATCTCATTATCCTGATCATTGTCCTCCACAAGTTCTGTTTCATTATTCTCAACGTCAGAATTGTCGTACTGATTAGAACGGTCTGGAAATACAGCTTCATCACTCTGTAGGTCAGAATTTTCGATCTCATTATCCTGATCATTGTCCTCCGGAAGTTCTGTTTCATTATTCTCAACGCCAGAATTGTCGTACTGATTAGAATGGTCTAGAAATACAGCTTCATCACTCTGTAGGTCAGAGTTCTCGATCTCATTATACTGATTATTGTCCTCCGGAAATTCTGTTTCATTATTCTCAAGGTCAGAATATTCGTACTGATTAGTATGGTCTGGAAATTCGGCTTCATCACTGTGAAGGTCTGAGTTCTCGATCTCATTATCCTGATAATTGTCCTCCGGAAAATCTGTTTCATTATTCTCAAGGTCAAAATTGTGGTACTGATTAGTATGGTCTGGAAATTCGGCTTCATCACTGTTAAAGTCTGAGTTCTCGATCTCATTATCCTGATAATTATCCTCCGGAAATTCTGTTTTATTATTCTCAAGGTCAGGATTGTCATACTCCGGATATTCTGTTTTATTATTCTTAAGGTCTGGAGATTCGGCTTCATCATTCTGAAGGTCTAAATTTTCGAACTCATTATCCTGGTAACTATACTCTGGATATTCGGCAACATCATTCTCAAGGTCTGAATTGTCATTCTCATAAGTATGATCTGGAAATATCGGTTCATAATTCTGCAGGTCAGGATATTCGTTTACATTATGCTGATAATTATGTTCTGGAAATATCGGTTCATTATTCTGATGGTCAGGATTTTCGTGCACATTATGCTGATAATTATGCTCTGGAAATATTGGTTCATAATTCTGGAGATCAGGATACTCATTCGCGTTATGCTGATAATTTTGCTCTGGTATTATTGGTTTATATTTCTGGAGGACAGGATATTCGTTCACATTATGCTGATAATTATGCTCTGCAAATACCTCTTCATAATTGTGAAGGTCTGAATATCCGTTTATATCATAATAATGCTCATAATTATTTAATGGAAATACTTCTTTATGTGGGGCTGCATAAAACCACTCCGGAGGTTGGGCTCCGTTAATATGCGCCATAAAAGATTTCCTGAAAGTTGGAACCTTCTTTACACCCTTCACATCATCACCAACATAACCTATAGTATTTTTGAAGATAGAAATAGTTAATAATTCATAGTTATAATTTTTTTATTTTACGTTTTTCTATTGGGGCGTCTTCCCCTAACATAAAATCTGTCTGATTTTGAGCGTTAATATTGATTAGTAAAGAACACACTAGACCCGCACAAATCGTAAACTTTGGGATAACCATTTTAAAAAGCAAACTTTATAATCCAGGATTTAAACGTAAATAATTGAATACTAGTAATTTCAGCGAGTTTATATATACTAAATGATCGTTATCGAAGCTACGCGCCGTAGATAAAACAATTTTTTATTTCCAATTGCATATCGTTGAAGTTAGGAAAAGAATTATTTTCGGTCGTGTTAAGCCGATAACACTGCCAGTTTATTCATTATCAAAAGCTATTAAAGAACCATGTTTAGAGTAACACCGAAATATGTCCCTAAAATAATTTAGAAAAAAATTAGTGTGCAGAAAATTGGTATGGCTAATGTTGAGTAGCACAGGTAGTCATCACAAAGTCGTTTAGATTTCATGAGAATTACCGGTATAAGTAATATATAGCAATTCATTCAACCTAAAAATATTGCACAAACTTAACTTCAATTTCTTTGAAGACAGTACATGAAAAAGCTGCAAAGCTAAGTCGTGCTATATATTCACAGATCCATTTATCTGCAAATTGTATTTTTAATTAAAATTTAATTTATTTTTTGGTTTGTTAAAGATAAAAAGTGAATCAAGTTTGACGATAAATCGATTGTCTATAATAAATATTATTGATTTAGTTGATGTTATGTTTCTGTAACAACCTATAAATCTTGGCAACCTCTCGTCCCTTTCTTAACAGTATTTGACCAGCAAAGAGAAAAGTGTGCATACATTATCTTAATTTAACCGAAGAAACCAACCATATTGGATGAGGAGCTTATAAAATGAATCTGTGATTTTCGTTGTTCAAAGTTATTCCTTAAACTATAACGCTCACATTAACACGATGTTTTGCAATCTGAAATTTTTAAAGAACTACTTTCTACTAGTAAATCTCATTTGTAAAATTTTATATTAGTTTTTATAGAAAAATTACCTTTAGGTTTAAAAAAACATCGTTTTATTTTGATAAGGTTAATAAAGGTTCGTATCCGTAGGGGACGATAAAGCGGGTATTGTCATAAGGATTGTTCGTATACAACATATCTCTAGCAGTTTCCAGAGCATTCCCTAATACATCTGGCCAATCATATTTTGATGGTTTGCTTTTTGTAGGTTTACCTTTCGGTGGTTTTCTTTTTGGAGGTTTGGATTTTGGAACTGTAATTTTGAAAAACAAAAATTGTCATAACGCTAATAATTTAGTGCAATTACTGTATTTTTACTTTTGTCTTCTAGTGGCATATCTTCAACTTCAGTCTCTTTTAAAACTGTCTCTTCAGCGTCAACCGAATACATGATAACAATTATTAACAAACAAACTATAACTACACAATGGTTTAGTTTTAGAGCAAACATTTTTGCAAGCAAACTAATTCAGGTCTGACTTTAATGAAATTATATGAATATTGGCGGTTTTATATACTCGTTCTGTTAGCAATCATTATCAAAACTCTGCGCCGTGAACATAACAATTAACTTTCTAAATTATGAATAGAATTATCGTGAGACGATTGACGCCGATAACATTTTTTACTGATACTCATAATTTTATAATAACTTTCCGTTTAAACCTATCATAATCTTGACATCATTAGCATTATACACCAACAATACTGGACGATATCTTTTAACGTAATCTATGCTTTCCATTGGTAAAATTAATTGCTTAAACATTTTCACATTAATGCGATGTGTTGGAATGTGAATGGATTAAACAAACTATTTACTTTCCTAAAACGTATTTGTAAAATTGTATATAAGTTTTTGTAGAACAAGTTCTTTTAGGTTTAAAAAACATAGTTTTAATTTAATTCTGGTCTTAAATACAATCCATATTTATTGAGAATATACCTATACGAATCTAAGGTCGGCTAGGGTTGGCAGTCTTCTCTATGAAGACAGGCTTCCCTATGAAAACGTCCTTAGCCATATCCATAATCTTGTCTCCAGCCTTTTTAATAGATTTTAACCAATTGACTTTAATTTAAAAATGACATATAGTTTAAAATAAAGTGAAATACCTGTTTTTTTACTTCTATTTTATAGTAACATATCTTCAGCTCCTAAAACTGTCTCTTCAGCGTCAACCGAATACGTGATAACAATTTATAGTAAACAAACAATAACCACATAATTGTTTAGTTTTAGAGTAAAAAATTGTACAACCAAATGATATTAGGTCTAACTTGAATGAAATTATATTTAAAATTAAATTTACCTTCGAAATCAAGAATTAATTTTTCGTCACTCGATTGGAGTCAATATTGTATATTATTTTTTATAAAACAAGTACTTTTAGATTTAAAATAAACATCATTTTAGTTTCTTAAAGTTTCTTAAGGTTCCATCCAAATGGTTCAATAAAGAGGGGGGGATAGAGGGGGTTAAATTGAATTTAAAGCATGCTTCAATGTATCTAACCAGTCAATTTTTGGAGGTCTGAATTTTAAACCTATATTTTAAAAACAAAAAAAAATTGTCATATAGTTTTTAATTTAGTGGAATTACTGTTTTGTTTTTACTTTTGTCTTCCAATGGCAAATCTTCGGCTCCTAAAACTGTCTCTTCGGCGTCAACCGAATACATGATAAGGATTATCAGTAAACAAGCTATAAGCACACAATTGTTTAGTTTTAAAGTAAACATTAGCACAAGCAAACGAATTCAGGTCTGTCTTCAATGAAATTATGTAAATATTGACGGTTTTATATACTGTTAGCAATCGTTATCAAAACTTTGCACCGTGAACATAACAATTAACTTTCTAAATCATGAATAGAATTATCGTGAAACGATTGACACCGATAAGCGATATCACATTTTATCATTGATTTGCATAATTTGATGTTAAGTTTTTGTTCTTACCTATAAATCTTGACATCCTCTCGTGCCTCTATTGTCGATATGCCCAGTAAAGGGAAGTGCTACAATTTTTTTTAATTTTGCAGTATGAACCAACAATACTGGACGATATCTTATATAAGGGTATTCTGTGATTTTCGATGTTAAAATGTATTGCTTCTATTATTTTCTGCTATTTAATCTTATTTGTAAAATTGTATTTTAGTTTTTATAGAACAAGTTCTTTTAGGTTTTAAAATCATTATTTTAATGTAATTCTGGTCTTAAATACAATCCATATTTTTGAAAATATATACGAATCTAAGGTCGGCTTGGGTTGGCAATTTCAACAGCCTTCTCTATGAAAACGTCCTTAGCCATATCCATAATCTTGTCTCTAGCCTTTTTTATAGCTTTTAACCAATTGACTATAATTTAAAAATGACATATTGTTAAAAGAAAAGTGAAATAACTTTTTTTTTACATCTGTTTTCTAGTGACATATCTTCAGCTCCTAAAACTGTCTCTTCTGCGTCAAACGAATACGTGATAACAATTAAAAGTAAACAAACAATAACCACAAAATTGTTTAGTTTTAGAGTAAAAAAATTTACAAGCAAATGAAAAAGGTCTGATTTGAATTAAATGATATGACTATTGGCGGTTTTATATACCGCCAATATTTGCAATGCTTATCAAAGTTCTGCACCTTAAGCATAACAATTTAGCTTTGAAATCAAGAATAAAATTATCGTCACTCGATTGGAGTCGATAAACAGAATCACATTTTTCCGGTGAGATGCATAAACCTATGTATATATGAAAAGTCGATAAAATGGCTTGTCTAATTTTATGGTCAGTTTGCATAAGGAGCCAAATAAAGTAAAACGAAATTGTAAACTGTACAGAAGCTGACAGAAAAAAAAACAGCGCCCGCCCAAAATAGGCAAAGATGATGATAAAGAGTTATTTTGATAAAATTAGTTGCTCACACTTTACTCTAATTAAACATTTAGGTTCATAAGTAAAGATCCAAGAGTTGTCATCTGAAATAATCTTGTAAACTTTTTAAAATCTCCTTGCTCTTATCGACACCAACCTTTTTTGTGCTTGATAATGCTTGTTTATGGAAAATCGTATGAACTAGGAAAGCATCGATCTCGCGATATGTGACATAAGGATCTTGCATTATCATTTCACGTACTGCATCGATGTGTTATGGAGCAAAAACAGTTTTTTACTGCATTCCCGTTAATCGTCTTCGAGCGTACGACGACTTTAATTAAATTCAATAATTACCAATAAATTACCGAGATGAAATTGAAATCTAATAATCTTGGCGTCCTATCGTCTGTCTTAGCCATATTACCAGCAAAGAGAAGAGCGTATACAAATTATCTTTATTTGGCAGTAGAAACTGACTATACTGGAGCAGGATTTTTTAAGAAGAATCTGTGTGATTTTCTTTGTTTAAATTTATTCCTCAAACTTAAACTACTAGTTTCTACTAGTAAATATCATTTGTAAAATTGTATATAAGTTTTTATAGAACAAGTGTTTTAGGTTTAAAAAAAACGTCATTTTAGTTTCTTAAGGTTTCTTAAGGTTCCATCCAAACGGTTCGATAAAGGGAGAATCTTCATAAGGATAGTCCCTTTGCATAAAGTTTTGAGCAGTTGCCAAAGCATGCTCTAATGTACTTTTCCAGTTAAATTTTGGAGATCTGAAATTTAAACCTATATTTTTGAAAACCAAAAAAAAATTTCATATTGTTATTAATTTAGTGGAATTTCTGTTTTGTTTTCACTTTTGTCTTCCAATGGCAAATCTTCGGCTCCTAAAACTGTCTCTTCAGCATCAACCGAATACGTGAATACGATTATCAGTAAACAAGCTATAAGCACATAATTGTTTAGTTTAAGAGCAAACATTATCACAAGCAAACGAATTCAGGTCTGTCTTCAATGAAATTATGTAAATATTGACGGTTTTATATACTGTTAGCAATCGCTATCAAAACTTTGCACCGTGAACATAACAATTAACTTTCTAATTCATGAATAGAATTATCGTCAAACGATTGACGCCGATAAGCGATATCACATTTTTTCATTGATTTGCATAATTTGATGTTAAGTTTTTGTTCTTATCTATAAATCTTAACATCCTCTCGTGTCTCTCTTAGCGATATGACCAGCAAAGAAAAGTGCTACAAATTATTTAAATTTTTGCAGTATGAACCAACAATACTAGACGATATCTTATAAGAGTAGTCTGTGATTTTCGATGTTAAAAAGAATTTCTTAAACAATTTCACATTAAAGCACTGTCTTGGAATGTGAAAGGATTAAAAAACTATTTACTTTCTGCTATATAATCTTATTTGTAAAATTATATATTCTTTTTTTTTTTTTTCATAGAACAACAAGTGCTTTTAGATATAAAATAAACATCGTTTTAGTTTCTTAAGGTTTCTTAAGGTTCCATCCATATGGTTCGAGAGAGAGGGTATTGTAATAGGGATCTTTCTTTTGCTTTTTTGGAACTATATTTTTGGAAAAATAAATATTGTTATATAATAATTTAGTGAAATTTGTGCATTTTTACTTTTGTCTTCCAGTGGCATATTTTCAGCTCCTAAAACTGTCTCCTCAGCGTCAACCGAATACATGATAACGGGTAACAATAAACAAACTATTACCACATAATTGTTTAGTTTTAGAGCAAACATTTTTAAAAGAAAACCAATTCAGGTCTGACTTTAATGGCATTATATGAATATTGGCGGTTTTATATACTCGTTCTGTTAGCAATCGTTATCAAAACTCTGCACCGAGAACATAAGAATTAATTTTTTAAATCATGAATAGAATTATCGTCACACGATTGACGCCGATAACATATTTTTCCATTGATATGCATAATTTGATGTTAAGTTTCTGTTCTAATCTATTTTATGTGAATGTGGCAGTAGGAACCAACAATACTGGATGATATCTAATAATAGTAATCTGTGATTTTTTTGGCTTGATTTATGCTAAATATTTATGTAAAACCATTAAATTCAATAATTACCAATTAATTAACGAAATTTTAAATTAATATTTGTTATCGTGACAACCATGGCTTAACTAGAAAACGTATGTTTGATCATAGAAAGCTATTTAGTTAATTTTTATAAAATCAAACATTATTTTTATTGATCGCAAAACACAAACCAAACCAACACAAAAACCATAAGTTTTGCGACAACCATTTTAAAAATATTTTTCAAAAACGTACCATTTCTTTAGAAAAGTTTTGCTGTCTTATACTAAGTATTTATAAATACTATTGTTATCAGCGATATATGTATTATATACACGATAAACGTTATAAAAAAAAGAGTTTTTGATAAAAAGCATATCTTTTTATTTGTGAATTATTTATTTTCGGTCGTGTTAATCTGATAATAATCTGATAATTAATATCTGCATTTACTAAAGGATCATTCTGAATTAAAAATTCCTATTTGTAAAATTGTATATGAGTTCTTATAGTTCAATTGGTATTTAAAAAACATCATTTTTTTTAGTTTTGATTTGGTCTTTAGTAAAATTTATTTTTTACTTTATTAAACACTTCTTTAGTATTCTCAATACCCTTTCTTGCGATATCAACAAATCTATCCTTCAAATCTCTGTCTTCCAGGGGCATATCTTCAGCTCCTACAACTGTTTTTTCAGCGTAAACCGAATACATGGTAACTATAATTAAAAAACTAACTATAACCACAAAATTGTTTAGTTTTAAAGCAAACATTATTACAAGCAAACGAACTCAGGTCTGTCTTTAATATTGGCGGTTTTATATACTGTTGGCAATCGTTATCAAAACTTTGCACCGGGAACATAACGATTAACTTTCTTAATCATGAATAGAATTATCGTCACACGATTGACACCGATAACATATTTTTCCATTGATATGCATAATTTGATGTTAAGTTTCTGTGCTAACCTTAATACGTACGTTAGAGATTAATATCTTGGCGTCCTCTCGTCCCTCACTTAGCTATACGATCAGCAATGTGAAGAGTGTATACAAATTATCTAAATTTTGCAGTATAGGAACTAACAATACTGGATGATATTTTATAAGATTAACCTGTTAATTCAATAATTTACAATAAATTACCAAACTTTTAAAAGAATATAGAAAATACAAAACGCGGCCGTATGTCAAAGCGTTTAATTTTATTTTACCATAAGTAAAGTCAAACTTCAAAATGAAAAACAGATAGATTGAATATGGCACCTCCATTATTTACAATTCCTGAAATAAAAACGGCTGTCTTGCGGCGTATACAAGTTTCCTAAATTTTAGTTTTTAAAGTCAGTAAGTAACAATTTTTTAATCAAGTTTGACAATAAAACAATTGTATCTTGTAGGAATTTTAATGATTTATTTGATGTTAACTTTTTGTTGGAACCAATGAATATTTGCGTCCACTCGTTTGTCTTAGCGATATTATCAGCAAAAAGAAGAGCGTATGCCAATTTTCTTAACCATGTAAAAGGAACGATGCAAGTTCTTGCGCAATATTTTGACGCACATGTAGAGGTACTATATTTCAGAGAGAAAAAGTTATATAGTAAAAATAATTATAGTGCTTTGATTATTTTCTAACATTTTTGTTCAAGTTGGTACTCAGCTTCAACAGAGTAAATAGTATTAATTAACAAAGAACAAACTGCACACACAACAATAGTAAATCTTGGACTAATCATTTTGGATAAGCAAACTGAAGATACCAAGGATAGTTATAGTTATAAAATTATTTAAAATCAGTGGCCTTATATACCTGGCAAAGCGTCGCGTTACTTCGTGTCGTAAAAAAATAATATTTGTTTTCGTAACAACCATGGCTTAATTAGAAAAAGTGTTTTTAATCTTAGAAAGCTGATAAGTTAATTTTTTAATTTTTAGAAAATCAAACATTAATTCCATTGATAACAAAACACAAACCAAACCAACTAGAGTCACAAAAACCAAAAGTTTTGCGACAACCATTTTAAAAATGGTTTTCAAAAACATTTAATTTCTTAAGAAAAGTTTTGCTATCTTATAGTATTTAAATAGTATTGTTATTATCGAAATATTAGATACACGATAAAAGTTATGAAAGCACCGCCCAAAAATTTAAAAAAATAATAGTTTTTAATTAAATAGCTATCTTTAAAATTTGTAAAATATTTATCATTTATTCATTATCAGCATCTGTTAAAAGAGATCTGAATTAAAAATTCTTATTTGTGAAATTCTGTGTGAGTTTTTATTTGGTGTTAAACAAATCACTATTAAATTCTTTAGCCTTTTCAACACCTTTTATTAACAGATCAAGATATTTGTCCATAAAACTTCTGTCTTCCAGTGGCATGTCTTCAGCTCCTACAACTGTCTTTTCAGCGTCAACCGAATACATGAGAACGATTAATAGTAAACAAACTATAAACACACAATAGCTTAGGTTTAGTGCAAACATTTTTACCAGCAAATGTATGAATTTAGGTCTGACTTCAATGAAATTATATAAATATTCGAGGTTTATATACTGTTAGCAATCGTTATCAAAGTTGTGCACGGCAAGCATAACGATTAACATGGTAAATCATGAATAGAATTATCGCCACACGATTGAAGCCGATAAACAGTATCACACTTTTCCAATAATGTATGCACATGTTAAACCTGTGTTGGTTTGCAAAAGAAGCCAAATCTGTCAAAAAAAACTTAGAAAATAATTTAAAATGTGCCAGATAAAACGAACAAATCAGTATTTGGTCTTGAAAAATTATGTTAATGACCTAGACACATTCATATAAATGCTTGCCTTGCAGAGTCCTGTAATTATGTAAAACATAAAAAAAAATGTTTTATTTAGGTTTAAACTCTAAAACACAAACTGTTGTCTCTATTATTTTGTTGACCTTGAGAGTTTATAATTAGAAAATATTGTGCTCCTATATCTATCTATATATATAAAAATCAATTCAAAAAGTGATGTCTGTTTTTAACTCG